>JAFFST010044974.1:85779-122917 GCA_022414735.1 Noturus placidus | reverse complement strand
AAAAAATACAATCCCCTAATATTTGATATTTGAGAACAGAAAGATATTTGAGAACGGCGTTTCCATCAAAATCTCTTACATGGTCAGTATTTCTCACGTTGCCATTATAAGCTGAGAAAAAGAGAGCAGCTTGTGAGGGAAGGTGGTTCGCAGTCTGATCATACACCATGACACAGTAACAACCCTAATAAATAATATGGAAATAACAACATTCAGCACGATCCTTTCGGCCACAAATCAGCTTATAGTGACACAAACATCGAAGAAAAGTGAAACCTCAATCCTGACCATCATCAAATACTAAACTATACCAATTAAGTATGTTTTAAAAAAAAAACTATAGAATATTATGGAGTTTGCTTTATGTTACTTGTTGACCTCCTCCTTGAGCAACTTCTGGCTTTCCTCATATTCTGGTCAGTGTTTTTGTTTGTGGTGGTGGAACAAACTCGACGCGTTTCCACCCTTTGTTGATACTGGTTTTTGACACACTTCTTCAGCCGTGGTTGTAACTCCGGCTTCCGCCATGTATGTTCTCGTTCTACGTGCGAGATGCCCACGTCATTGTTATGGCAGGTAAGCGGAAACGGACATAAATGCGAGGAGGGTTCCAAATCGAGGGCCAGAATCATAGTTAAAAAATGGACAATGGGTCAGGCGATGTGCAAACCGTACAACCAGGTCAAAACTAAATGACAAGAAAAGAAAAAAACAAAACAGGATCTAACACAGTATATCGATAAACAAACAATGAGTGGCTTGGTAAGGTTAAGTACGAACACACTTCGCAATACTTCGAAATGACAGAGTGAGAATACAGTCCTTATATTATGTGTGTGGTGATCGTGTACAGGTGTACAGTCGTCGGCCACGTTGGTAGTACGAGGTGTGTCCTGGGAAACAGTTCTCCGTGGGTGCAGGGATTGACCTGACAGTCATCAAATAAGATGATATAAGAGAAGATAAGAAAAGATGTACCTTCATTGAGGGGAAATTCAAGTTGACACAGAAGCACAAGTTGGAGCAGTATCACCAAACAAAAGAAAATAATTTCCATATATCTGTATAACTATATCGTCAATATAGCGGGATGACGACTTCTGATCGTAGCGACGAATAATAAGAGTATGTCATGGACGATACGATATGGAACAGTCCTATATGGGATAGTAAGTAAGTTTTGGCCACATACATAATGCAATCCCACTCGTGTCCATCTGTAACTATTGGCTCAGAGGTAATGCAGGCATTTCTAATTTGCATGTCATGAATATTCATAGATCCTGACATCATTTATATCGTTACTGCAAAAAATACCATGAACCATAATAATAATAATAATAATAATAATAATAATACCGCAGTTATAGGTCTATAATCACCCATTAGGGCTGGCCGATAAAGCGATATCGTGATAAATGATAGCTCGATACACTTTTCTGAGATATCGTTGGTATTGCGATACAGATCTTTACGTTTTTAACAATTACAAATTAAATTGTACTGAATGAATGTCGTTTATTTTATGTAGTTTCTTAAAAAAAACCTTAATCTTCTTTGTAGGCATTAAAGGAAAGTATCGCCAAACTCAGGTTAACATTTTTTGTTGATCTGCAGACAGTTTCTTTGCCAAATTATATCATGATCTGCATCGTGTATCGTAGAAACGTCCTCAAGTACTGTGATGTGATATTTGTGTCATATTGCCCATCTCTAATACCACACCAAAGTGTTTTTTTGTTCATCTCTACCGTTAGCAAAATTTCGATTGGTAGCTCTCTGGCTCTAATAAATCGATAAAAAATACTAATGAACACATTTAAATATCTGAAAAGTTGGATTATCTTCATCAGACAATATATCGGTCATCTGTATATTTTTAGTTCACGGTTAAAATGATCCCTGGCTGCAAATGGTTTGAGAATCCCTGATATATTTGGACACCCTGATAATTTTCCAACCATAACCCGTCATAGTTTAGCCATGCTGACTATTACTTAGATTCCAAGTTCAGTGTCGGTCTCTTCCTGTCCCAGTCTCCGAGGTCCAAAGCAATTAGACTTATTTTGATTACAACCCGAACTCACATACTATGGAAAAGTTCTCAAATAGCCAAGAAATCCAAAGAAAAATTAGCTTGCTTTAACCAATTTGATTCGAACACCAATCTAGAGCATGCAATGAAGATGTGTGTTGATGGACGATCTTTTGAAACAGGGAGTCAAGGCGGCACAACGCTTGACTGACTTCCACAACGGCCAATAGTGTTCAATATACACTAACGCAGAATTTAAACAAACTCAACAACAGCAGCTGAGCAAAATGCTAAAAAATTACCAGTAGACTTTAACGAGGACGGAGTCCACCTCCAGTGAAATGCCGAGGATTGGAAAAGGAAATAACATGAGAGAAGATACAAAACCAAATGTTTACCGACTGCTCATGAGCAGCTGTTTAGCTGGATGCAAATTTAGTACATGGGCGCAGAACAGATTTATTATTATTTTGTTTCTAATATTTTTTTTCCAGGATCTGCTGGCATATCGGTGTCCAAAACACCAGGAGACACTGATTTTGATTTCCTGAGCAACAGAACCTTACACGGAGTAGTAAACGCTTGTAATTCGACCCAGGAGCATTTAACTGAAGTAACAACATCATCGGCGATCTTGATGATCTCTGTAATTATTCTGAAAACTCAAAGAACTGACTTTTTTTTTTTTAGTACGTTATCTTGTAAACTAACTAGCTGCTAAATTCAGCACCTTTTGCAGCTCACAGGAAGCACAGGCTTTCACTACACAAGAGTTCAACTTCAGGTCAGGAGATACACACGTGACTAGTTTCAGTTACTTAACCCATGTCTAGTTCTGACTTCAGCCTAAGCACAGTGGTGTGTGGGGTCCTAGTCACCGCGTTCCTCTAATGACTCATGATTCATAAGTAAGATGCACTCCATGCTACTGAGATGCCAATTTAATATCATTACATCTACGCTACATCACAAGCCTGCCTGCTGCTCATTCCTTATTTAAAAGGGCGGCTGTGTCTCAGTCGGTAAAGCGGGTTATCCACTAATCCACTAATCGTAGGGTTGGTGGTTCGAATCCCGGCCCGGGTGATCCCATGCCGAAGTGTCCTTGGGCAAGACACTGAACCCTAAAGTTGCCCCCGATGGCAAGCTAGTACCTTGCATGGCAGCTCTGCTACCATTGGTGTGTGTGTGTGCTCTCATTTGTAAGTCGCTTTGGATAAAAGCGTCTGCTAAATGAATAAATGTAAATGTAATGTAAAAGATTGTATAAGTGTTCAGGGACAAAGTAAAGGCTCTCTGCAGGCATCAGTAACAAATTTCGGATACTACGGCATATAAATAGCAGTTTGATACGACGCTACGAAGTACCGTATTTTCCGCACTATAAGGCACACCTAAAAGCCTTAAATTTTGGCCACCTAATAATCCGTTGCACTTTATGTGTGGACCGAGTTCCAAAATCTGTAAAAATGTGCGACTTTGGTAAAGGCTCCACTTGATTGACTGTCGGACCATTTCCCGCTGACACAGGGACGCAATACATACACTACGCACGTTGGCAGCAATAAACCAATCAGAGAACATTACGTAATACGTACAGTACGTACGCTTACCTCCGCCACGCCTCCGGTAGGTATACTACCGGTATGCTGCAAAACAACATTTGTTGAATAAAGTTCAACTTAACTCACTGTTTTGCTTCCGTTACCTTTTTTTGTAGACAGTTGTCACGAAGTTGGAGGCAATAAGTAAGTGCAGTAGAACCGTCTTTATTTAAGAACAAAACAAACATAAACAAGCACCGCTTAGCATCCCCGGCTAAGGCTAACCATACTGGCTTCGGCTAACCATACTAGCTTCATTCAGCAAGCACTCAGACAGACCTTCAAACAAAGAACAATAACGCGGAATGTGCTCTTAGCCCCGAGGGGTTTAAATACCCAACATAATCAAACCAAACACAACACAGCTGGGATATATCACCGAATCAAAAACAATTTGTCACGTGTCTAGAGTTAGTTCTTGCTGGGGTGCCATCTGCTAGCCGAGGCGTAACAACCGTATGTTTTAGCATGCGTCTTATAACACGGTGCGCCTTATGTATTGGTCAAGTACAGAAATAGACCCCGAAATTGAGACTGCGCCTTATAATCTGGTGCGCCTTATGGTGCAGAAAATACGGTACGCTGACCAGACATTAGATCAGACGAACGTGGCCTGAGAAAAACGACAAGATCGTGCCTGAACGATCACATTAATGAAACATCAGAACATACACAAAAACTTCAAGTTGATGCGTCGACGCGGATGTGTGATGTGCGGCACTTTCCGGAACATTACTGAAGAATCATAGGGAGGGTCGCTTTTTTTCTCTCTACATGACTCAACCTGGAAAATGAATCATTTGCAGCCACGAAAAAGCCGAGACGTTTTATTTGGATCAGATGGGTCACTTTTGTCCTCCCCACTGCACCCCAACCCTACTCCCACTCTTTATGGAAATGTCTCGGTAATGCCACTCCCTAAGACATCATACATAACATTCCCAAGTGATCCGTTTGTCAAATTCCACGCTAGTCTGAGATGATCATCTGGTCCAGACTCTGCTCTCGTGTCGTAGAGAGCAGCTCTTTTTTTAGCCAAGCCTTGACTGGGGCCAAAACAGAAGCGCTCACTGCGCACGTAAAAAATTGCACTGAGTGTTACTATGTGAAACGAGATGACCGGTTAAAGCATCGACGTTCTCGGATACAGACTATTACTGTCAAATAGAGGTTGTAAAGCAGTAAATTCTAAACAAGGAAAGTCAATACAAAGCCTCTACAAAGCTGCTCTTGGGAAACTAATGACACTCATTATGTGAACTTCAAGGTCAAAGCCCAGCATGAAAGCCAGCCCGACTCCAGCAGGAGGTCAGCAGATATGCTAGCACTCTCAGCGTACAGCACCAAGATTAATCAATATGCTGGGCGTGTAACTGTTTTAACGTGCCAGATGATGCATGGCTTTTCAGCAGGAGATTATTTAAATCTTCATAAATACAGCTCATCATTTAGAAAAGGTAGCCAAAGTGGTATTATCTCCTGAGCTTGATTCTGAGCATCATGAGCACTAACCAACACAATGTTTATTTTGAGGCTACGTCAACATTAATCCGGATAAACCTGAAAACGCAGATTTTCCTCAGTGTTTTAGCCTTCCCTCCACACCGAGACGGCAGTTTCTGTCCAGCTGAAAACCGAGCTTTGCGAAAACTCTCCCCCGAGTGGATACATTTGAAAATGCTGTTTCTGTGCTGTAGTATGAACCGATATGACGATGTGTTTCTAGTCATGTGACCCGCTCGACTCAAAACAAACGCGACGGTGGACGGTGCTTTACTGCAGTTGTAGTGTTGATCCAGTTTGATAGCTTTGTTAAAAGATCGTCACGTTGTACCAACTTCAGATTGCATTGCTAATTAAACGCCTGACGGACATGATCTGCGCCAAAGCTTCTTACTTTGTAAGCGTTTTCAGACGTTTCCGCGTAGACGAGCAATTTCTGAAGAGAGTCTGAAAACGCCAGTGCAGACGGAGAGCGTGTTAAAAAGAAAAATGTCGTTTCCGGATCTATCCGGATTAATGTGGACGTAGCCTAAAGGGGCTGTTGTTCTCCGTGCACAGTACTGCCGATGTGAGTGAAAACTTTGCGACGGCTGTGGCTCAGGTGGTAGAGCGGGTTATCCACTAATCGTAGGGTTGGCGGTTCGATTCCCGGCCCACATGACGAAGTGTCCTTGGGCAAGACACTGAACCCCAACTTTCTCCCAATAGCAAGTTCACGCCTTGCATGGCATCTCTACTACCATTAGTGTGTGAGTGAGTGTGTATGAATGGGTGAATGAGACACAGTGTAAAGCGCTTTGGATAAAGTGCTATATAAGTGCAGACCTTTTACCATTTAGCATAACGTTATGACAAAAGAAATTTGGTGCTTGAGCAACAAACCTGACAGAGATACACTTCACTGGCAAACTGCAAATTAATACACAATACACAAACCATTTCTTATGGCCTGTTCATTCGGATTCAATAAGAGCGTTATCCTGGTCAGGATGGTGAAACAAATGTCACTTTCTGAAGATCTTTTTTCCTCACTCAAAGATCTCGAAACGTTTCAATAAAACGTCCAGAACACAGGATCTTAAACGTTTAAATGCATCCTTTGTCTTTAAAAAAACACCATTACAATGTAAACAGTATTAGAAAGGTGATGTTATTCTGACAGCTTTCCTGCTGACTCACTTCCCCGGTCCTGTGTTTGAAGGACAGTGGTTTCACGACATGACGCGAGTGCACGCCACACTGTCCTTTATCTCTATAGGCAAGCTGACTCTTCTCATCCTCCACCAGGTCCATCTAACCGTTCTCATTCATATCGGTCTCCTCCAGAACGAAGTTCATACACATGATTACTTCATGGAGAACAATGCTGCTTATCATTATAAGGCACGTTGTCTCTCTCACCAGTACGGATAGGGTGATATCGTTTGCGATATAGTGGTAGAAATTCTCCCCACAATAAGAATTAGTCTTCCCATGATAATAACGATAAAGCCTAGTTGATGACGTATTTGTGAGCGACGGCCTGCGAACCGTTCTCATCTCAAGTGCAGAGCGAAAACAAGTATGGCGGTCGTAAAGCTGAGGAGTTTATTGCTAAATGAGGACAATCTGGAATGGGTATGGTAACAGGAAATCAGTTTTAATTTTAGATCGACGTTTGCGTTTCTGAGGCTCTCAAGATCACAGCGATCACATGTAGCCAAAAACGGTGGTGCGTAGTACTATATATGTATATCGTCACTGATATCGTTATCGCAATAAAATACCAAAAACACTTTTAAGTTCATATCGCCCATCGCTACTCGCCAGGAAGCAACACCCATAAACTGAAATCATAAAAGTGAATCAGCATGTATTTACACAACACACGTGTTGTAATAAATCTGAAGATTCAAATACGGGACGTTTTTTGCGTATATACCCTGTACATGGTCTGTAATTCTCTTTTGAATGTATATGCAAGAACATCCAAACAGTAGACCATAGCACTTCTCCTTCTTCTGGCGATCACTTTGCAGTGCTCGTTACGGCAGGAGATTGTTACACTTAACCAGAACATGAAACGCCTGAGGTCGTGGACACGGACCCGACAAACGGACATGGCCAAAAAACTGAACTCCAGCACAGCGATATGAAGTCCAACAGAAAGCAGCTCCGTGTCTTCCGCTGGCAGGAGACACGACACGCTGATGACTTAAACATGGGGGAATATACGCAACAGCTCTCAAAACATCTGCTGCAGTGTAATCTACGGAGCACATCCCTACTGCTCTAATCTTACAGCACGTGAGATAGTAAGTACTCCCACGGTGTAGAATAAACAAGCCCCGGGGCAGTTCAGGGTCATGGCAAAAGTCAGACAGCCTTCAAAAAGAAAAGAACGATAAAAGCTAGATTGGCACAATTCAACGGTTATAAAAAGGAGTTAAAAGAATCAAAGATGGTCATAAACAAGCCAATGATATGCTTAAGAGGAGTGTACTGATCCAACAATTGGAATTGATGCACTTATCTAAAAGGCAGACTGAAATGAATCAATGCAATGATCACAAATCTATGATTTCTATCAAGTACAACTGATTTTACATTGCATGAATTAAAACTATATCAGGATACTTTACTGTATGAAAACAGTAACATTCAACACTACATTTCTGGCGTTAGACGTCACTTCCTGACGCTTTCTTCCTGCAGGTTTTTACAAAACACAGATGTTCGATTCACATCTGATCTTCTGTATCCGAACCACTTCCATACGATGGAGGAAACTCATTTTTTTGTGAAAGGTTGTAGCACCGCCTTCTGCCGTGCTTGCTCTACATGTGAAACATCCACGTTGCGTCTCGTACACACGTCGACAACTATATAATCAGTATCGCGGGATGATTATTCTCATCGTGGGGAAGAATTGAACCTGTACATCATGGACAATATGAAATGGCACAGCCCTAATACATCAATGACTATCTAAAAAAAAAATTTTAAAAAAGGACAAGCTGGTGTGTAAAAAAATAAAAACCTTCTAGGTTCAAAGGCTAGCAAGGCGATTTGCTGGTACTCTGAAACTTTTAAAATAGTCTCTCTCAAAGACGATATAATTTGTGAATTAACAAAAGGCCTTACGCCAAATTCTTAACAAAGCTGGTCACTAAATCCAATCGTATCACGGCGGATTCAGCAGTATCGTTTAAAATGTCAAGTCATTGACTTATAAATCAAAATATGGAGGTTTACACCTCTAGTTTAGGAAGGAAAAAGACCCATCTTTTTATTCAATATTTAGCCTAATATTCTTAATGCTCTTAAAGAGGTGCAAAGATGTGGTCTGAATGTAAATAATGAAGCATAGACCCATTAATCAATGTAAATAGTGATCAACGTAAATGTGTAAAAACTACACACCGACTAAAAAAAATAACCTCACGTATTTCAGTCATAAATTGTCTTCTGCTAAATTTGCTGTGAACGTTCAGAGTCCCGTCGAACATGTTCAAACCATCTCGTTGGTAGATATCGTATCACGTTCGTTATTTGTAAAGTGCGACTCTGATAGCGGTGAAGCACAAACTTTCTGAAACTCATTAAGGCAGCTCAGTTGCTGGCATCTTTATTGTGCAATTCCAAGCTACATTCCTCTGGAATTCCACAGCGATTTTTGGTGGACTCCAGGCGAGATATGAGGGAGGGGAGAAAGGCGGGGAAGGACGAAACAGGCGCCGGGGAAAGGGGGGGGCACTCCCTGTTGCAGGTCCAACACTTGTTTTATTGCCTCCCCACCAGCTTAAGGAATGTGAGAAGAAGTGGAGTTGGGAACGTTTTTGCTGGCGACAAAGTAATTTTATCCGAGTGATCCGTCTAAGCAAATACAGGAGGCTTGGTGTAGACTGTCAAGGTGTAGCAATGCTTTCCAGGACTAACACTCAATCAATAACGCAATAATCAAGAATGCTTTTCCAACTGCAACACAGAAACAGAAACCAAGGCATAGGGCAGAGTGTACACAGCGCGGTCACATCTTGATGTTTAGAAAGGTCGGTCTTCAGAACGGGAGTAGAAGCAGTCTATTCAGACAAGCTGTAACTTTAGCACAGTTTGAACAGCCACTGCTGTGAGCGGTCCCCTCCTTCTTTCTTTGTACTGAATAGGGGTGGGTAATAAATCATCAATCCAATTACACTGTGAAAGGTCATTCTTTGCTCTTTTTTCCTTTGAAAACCTCTGTGTCTGACTAATTGAGGTCACATTCTTAGGACTGTCTTAGTAAACTAACTGCACTTATTTCTTTTGTTACCTCTGTATTTATGTAATTGTTTGCTTACTTTTTTAAAAAAAGTTATGTATTGTTATACCACAGCGCTGATGAATCTGACTGGTCAGTAGGTGACTTGTACAGAGGGCATGATCCTAACACACCTAGAATAAAAATGGGTTTAAACTGTAGCATTATTGAACAAATTAAACATATAATCTTTGATACGTTACAGCTTTATGTTAGGACACGTTTCGTTAACGTTTATGGAAGGAGTCTCCAGTGTAAGCACTTTGTATAAGTTACAGGTTTTCATCTCTTCATGTTTGATTCCTTACTTCTATTCAACAAATGGAAGTTTGTATGGCTGCAGCTAACGATTACTTGGATAATTGATTCATCTGTATATTATTTCTTCGATTAATCAATTAGTTTGATTAAAAGGCCAATTTTTTTCTCTATTAAAAAAACATTGCATTTCACATTCCGTCCAATTTGGTACTACAAACAAGGTAATAAATGTGTCTATATGGCCTGTGTTATACATTGTGCAAAGGAGTTTTTAATATATTAACATTATATTTTGAATACTAAAACAACTGATTGTCCAAAAGCTTTAATGCAGAAGTTAAATCACTATATTAAAATGCTAAAAAAAGAAAAAAAAGCACAAACTAAGTGTTAACTGGTAAGAGGTTGAATGTTCTGCAGTAACACACACATTCAGTCATTTAAACACAGTAACATGTTACTTTATTCTGTAAATGTATGACACTTCTTAGATAGATAGATAGATAGATAGATAGATAGATAGATAGATAGATAGATAGATAGATAGATAGAAGGCTTGTGTGTGGGTTGCATTCACTAGATAGATAGATAGATAGATAGATAGATAGATAGATAGATAGATAGATAGATAGATAGATAGATAGATAGATAGATAGATAGATAGATAGATAGATAGATAGATAGATACTTTATTGATCCCCCAGGGGGAAATTCTGGATATATATTTATATACAGTTACATACTATAACCCCATTACAGTTACTGCTCTCATAAACAAACACAATGAATTTTGTTTGTAAATATAGCATCAGACAATATATTTGATCAAATTGAATATTTTAGTCAGAGTTATTTTGCTTTCCGTGTGCTGTTTGATTGACGCGCATGCGTGGACTCGCGCTCGTTCAGTGAAGTTTAAAGGAGACTCGCTCGCTGTCAGGACAAGGCTTTATGTAGACTGGAAATACTGGTGTGAATTTCTAATGTTTACAGATAAGGATATAAATGTCATTTCTGCGCTGAAAAAAACATGTCCGGAACACATTAAACTTCACCTGCATCTGACACGACGAGCCACGTTAATACACTTATGACTTTGTTATTTTACTTACTGCAGTACATTTTTAATATGATATTGCCTAGCACCTAATATTTGCCATGCTCTTCTCATGCTCATGCCTAGATTATTACATGGAAAATACCACCATAGTTTACAAAAAAAGACAGCACTACAAATTTGTAAGCTACACGACAAGGGAAAGGGCTTTTATCAAATCAGGAGTTTATCCACCTAGTCACTGAGATGGCTTCTATGGTTTTTTTTTTGTGTATTGAAATAAACAACTGCCGAAGTGGAGAAGATCTGAACACTCATGAAAGCGTTTCATTAAAGCGGACTCCAACTTTCAGTATGAAGGGCTTCAGCCGAGTGACAAAAAAAGAAATAAGAAACAGGAAGTAGGACTATCTTTTGTAAGGAAGGAACAGCAATTTGTATTCCAGTCAAGAGGAAGTATTTGCCTGCCTTCCTCTTCTAAAGGACTTTCACATTTCTGCGCAACCATGTGAAGCCACATGGAAGGTGAGATGTGCTTACAGAACTCTGCTGAGCCTTCAAGTAGGATTAGACACACAAGAACCGATGAAGACGCTTGAATTTCTAAAGTCAAGCAGGCTAGACAAGAGAGAGAGAGAGAGAGAGAGAGAGAGAGACAGAGAGAGAGATATTCCATTTACATTAAAAACAGTTTCTGCCAGACTTCTGAGTAAAGCTCAGCAGAAAGTGATCTGAGGTTGCAGATGACCCTTCTGGCATGACATGACCAGTGACACGGACCTTACATTCCTTCAGTCACATTCCCACAGGGGGACGGGAAGTCGATCTGCACATTCTTACGTCCGCAGACACGTTCATGCAATGCAGCTGTTTTTCCCCACGAAAAACTACAGACCATCTGCTTTAAATCCCAAACAATAGGCCAACAATCATACTTCACACTCTGATCAGCGAAAACGCTTGCATCAAAACAAGTACAGGCAATGATGTGTGAGAAGAACGGCCTTAAACGTGTGTATTTGATTTCAGAGCACAGCTCCTAACTTACATCAACGCTGCACAGTAGGCAGAACTTGAATATTTATTGTATTTAATTGAACAGTTCGTGGAAGATCAACAAAACCATATAAGCTTTCAGAACAACAGCATAGACATCTTAGTGCTAAATTCATACAAGGCTCCAAAAAAAAATGAAGGATGGTCACATTTCAAATTCAAATTAATACCATGGTCCTTTGATGTCTTTAATGCTGTGTCAAAGACCACATTTCTGGCAAAAAATATATTTTTTTAAACTGTGTTCATTTATCACAATAAATAGCAACCTATATTATACTACATGAGTAACAACTCAGCAAATGGGTTGCAAAAATGGCTTTTGCATACAGTAGATAACACACACACACACATTATATATATACACACACACACACACACACACACGCACACACACACACACACACGCACACACACATACACTTATAGATAACTATAAGTATGTTTTATTGGTTCCAGACCGAAAGCGCACATGTGCAGTACGGAGAGGTGTTTTCGTTCACACATACGAGCCTCAAGTGATTTGGTGGCTGCCAGAAGCAGACTGGCTTGGTTAGGACTCGCTCCAACTTCAGTTCTGACCCAGTCTTTCAGCTATCTCAGATATCCGTTGCTAACCACACTCCCCCAGCCAGACACTACAAATGACTCAGTTTTGTATACCAAAGTTTTATCGTGTAATGTAAACCACTGCTAAAAGTGGCTCGGGGTAGTAGGCATCATCAAAACTTCATCGCAGGCTGGGGTTACTGAAGCTACGCGATGCATGGGCAGTGAGCTTCAGTTATTTTACTGTATACAAATGTATTCATGAAATCGTTCACAGGAGCATTGGTAAAACGGTTTCGAGAACTCGCACGTTTGTAGAGACTCGCTAATCTGAACATTGATTGATAGTCTTGCCTGCAGAAATTCAGTGAAACTCAGTGGTTTCATGTTATTAACGACGCAATACAAAAGTAATAAACTGAGACAAATCCATAAATGAAGACAAATAAGAGTAGGCATTCGTGTGGGACAAAAGAAATGGCAGTGTATAACAGGAGGATGAGAAAGACGCGCCAATGCTGCCTGTTTTAGAGGGCAAGCTGCAGTGGCCGAGCTGCATTACTGGAAGATTTATCAAACACTATGCTTAAGAAATGCTCGTTCACCGCCTAGTCGTCATTTTGTCTTCTTCAGCTCATTGAGCTTCGCCTTCCTGACAAACATGTGCAAATTAGCAAAAAGATCAGTGTTCCCGAAACGTTTTGTAAATCGGATACAGATTTTCAGTTCGGTTTGGTCTACAAAAACATTTCAAAGCCTACAAAAACTGCTACTAAGAGATAAATGAGGCCCAATGTCTGCTGAGGAAGAGATTTCATAGATGTAGTAATGAATCCCATTTGACATCAATGCCATAAAGAGGACCGATAAAACTGACAGAATTAATTCCCATTGGTCCTGTTCTCATAGGACGTTTCCTCCTTAGTCATGATGACCTCTCAACTAGACATTTGCAAATCATATGTTTAAACTGTGGAGTGACTAATGCCTCTTTCCTTACAACTCCAATCTCTTAACAAGCACCACTCAGACACACCCCGTGCTGGCATGGAATACAACCAGGCAGCATTGGAGCATAAATGTGTTCAATGACCGCTTAAGAATATTTTTTTTTATATTCTTCTTCAATAAACTCCACACAAAAAAATAACTCTTCTTCAGTCCAGTGGGTGTGATGGTGCTAATAAAAACGTGTCCTATTAGAGGCAGAGATGATCCAACTAGCTTCAAGTGTGAAGGATTTCTCTCGCCTTTGGAATAACAGTACATGTTGCTTTGACCAAATATGGCTGGCTCCAAACAGTTGTAGGAGACAGCCTCCAGGACCTCGAATCCAAATCTCCAAAAACGGGAGAGACTGTGGAGTCCACTGCACACGCCAGACATGCATCCAGCTCCAGTCATCGCTTTCTAGAGACTCATCACAGACGTTCTGCCATACTAGGGCTCCGAAAATGGGAAAGCTGGTCCAATTTGGTGCAACAGACATGAAAGTGCAATCTCTGAAAGAGCTGGTTGTTGATATGTATTAAGACAAAATGATACAGTACTTCCAAAATTGTGTCCATTTCTAAGCTGTCTAATCAATGCCAGTCCAATCCAAACAAGTCAGTGATACAAAGATGATAAAAGGCAACTTTTTTTTTTTTTATACCAGTTGGTTGTTTATTTTTGGCACATCAAGATCCTCCACATTCATACACTACTTGTTTCAGTTTTATAGCCTTCAGGGGATGTCCACAATGACTATGCCACATCCGGAGAGTTCTCTAAAAACAGGACTTACAAGCCCCAGAAAAGATAGTGCTGAACAAGCTAACACGTTAGGTTCTGTTTAAAAAGCACGCCAAGCTGAACTTATATTGTATGCAATATAGTAATAAAAGTGAACGCAAACAAGAACTAAAAGTTCATAGTTGTCCGTGTGATCATGGAGTCAAAAAAAAACCCCGTAAAATTTGTTACTTCAGCTTATTTTCACAGTTTGGTGAACTGGTTTATAAGGTCCAACTGACTTTAGTGTAAAGGAGAGCTTTTTAAAGTGGATTACTGAATCAGGCTAAACCATAAAGAAATACCTCCCCCACCCATAAACACACACAAACACAGTTCACAGCAGCATACGATGAGAATATCCATAGCACCTACAGCTGCACCTAACCACAGTGGCTTGTTAACATACAAAATTCATTAGTACCAAACACCACCACAAATTGTATTATAACATGTAAGCATTAAATAAAAAGCATGCTTCTAAATTTCATTTCAGTGATACCATTCCTGTTACTTTTTATTTTTACCCCCTTAAAATCCAAATAGTTAAACCCATTTGTAAATATGTTGTCAGTCTTAATTATGGGGACAAATAATCAATACTACATTATAAAATGATTAGTCAGAAGCAGAGCTGAAGGAAGCCTTGATAGTCTAAAAGGCATTCATGTGACAGCCGAGGGCTTGGGGTTGTATCCATGTTCACACATGGAGGTTGACCTCAGCATCTGAACTGGCAGTGATCTGGAACGATGGGCAGCAGGTCACCTGGTGAAGGCCATGCATAAAGACCATGTCCTCCTCTAGTGCTGCTCTTGTCTCAGCAGGATTCTCCTCCAGAGCCCCTCTCGAGGAGACAAAGGTAGCCTTCATTACGCACGGGCCCACCACAATACCACACAGTGTGCCATCAATGGCAACCTTGTTGCATGCAGTACCAAACGAGGGGGAGTGCTTTCTGCTGGCCAGAACAGCCTATAACAGCAGAGTTCCCATCATGTCAAATGCACTGCCAAACGTGTTCGAGTGTGATAATTCGTGTGGGAAGGCAGTTGGAAATCAGCCTCCCTATCAGTGCTGTACTGTATGTCATATCACTAAATTTCTAGAGGACAATACCAGGAACGTGACAAGCCGACATCCTGGAAGACTCCAGCCCCCCGACACAACCCTGCTGTGTGCCCTATTGTTTACTAGAGAGAAACTCGCTGTTCACTTCGAAAGCTGATAAGAAACGATGGACGGAGCGTCTTTCTGTGCGAATGTGACCAGTGGCAAAGGAACAAGAAGCTCAAAATCGCATGCACTGATGGAACAACAGAAGTGTTGACCAAGTCGCAGTACATCATGCTGTTCAATAAACTCACAAATCCACTCTAATTCCCCAGAGGCTTTATTGATTGGTCTGCAGTATCAAGTGAAGCACTGAGTGCTCATTATTTAAGTGAAATGATCAATATATAAACAGATTTTGGACCAAAAACTACAGCAGTCAATAGCAACAGTAGCTTAAAGCTCAATTAAGATCAATTTTTAGCAAAGGCAAAAAAAAAAAAAAAAAGGTTTTCTATAGTTTTTAAGAGTTAGGACACGTATCATTAGTCATAGGGGTGGACAAATCATAAACTTCTTCCAATCAAGGTAGTCTTCCAGTCAAGTAAAAACTCCAGTGTGTTGCCAAGTCCCACGTTTCTGTTGTAAAGAATCTTAATTAAGTAGGCGAAAAAGTAGTGTAATACCTTTTGCTAGTTACTATAGACCAAGGGAAATTAACTATGAATATTACTATCTTCTTGGAATAAAATTTCTAATGCAACATGTTTGCACCCATGACATGAACTCAGCATGCTGTTGGTCAAGATGTTGCCATTGAGCTACAATGTTCTCTCCTTGCATTGTACATAAAAGTCTGGCTGGCACCTTTATTTACTTCTAGAAGGAGGAGTTATACAGCAAGTTTGTGCTTGAACATTGCTTGCTTGGTTTAATGAGTGTTTCCGGGCTTAACAATTAACTCGGTTGCACCTCCGGGATTGCGGGTCCAAATCCCGTGTCCGCCCTGCGTGGGTGTGGAGTTTGCATGTTCTCCCTGTGCTTCAGGGGTTACCCCTGGGTACTCTGGTTTCCTCCATCAGTGAATAAATACAACATTTGCAGAAAGCTGATTGGCATTTCCAAATTGTCCAGAGTGTCCCCTGAGTACCCTGGGACGCATACACGGCCTTGTGTAGGAGAGGCCGTTTGGAAAACGGATAGTTGGATAGATATCTGCATACCAAATGTCAAAGTCAACATAGGGTGGGGTTTTTGCGTTCTTTTCTTGTTAGTGAAATCTGCTCGGACTACCGCTGTACATGTGACATGAACTGATATGTAATATCATCCATTTAACAGCTGCCTATTTAATGGCAAGAACAACAGCAATCACGTAAGCAAATTTGTCTCGGAGTCGACACCCAATACAGATGTTCACCCAACCTACTTACATAACGCTCACTGGAGAGCCATGTAAGAAACTGGAATGAAAACGCCTTGGGCTGAACCACACAAGTCTCTGACAATCCATCAGGACGGTGTGATGACTCCAGAGCACAGCATGCTCGCGTCTAAATGTGGGTCATAAAACACACAATGAATCACTGGGTGCTATTTTTCAGTGACCTCGTACACTGCCTTTGACTAATCATACCATTGAGTGATGGCTCGATCAGAACCTTAGTACATTTTAAAAGGGGGAGGAAGAAGAAAGATACACACTTTACTGATATTTAGCACTGAATTGTGTTAGAAGTTATTCGTCAATACATAGCGTTTCTGGCTTAGTAACAATCTTGAGTCTTAGACTGTAACACAAAAATGTTCTCAGCATTCTTTAGGTGTGCTGCCAGACCGTTGAAACCCAGCGGGTGAATTATTTCCTATTGGTATTTGAATGTGTAGCGTGTATTATTTGGACACAATTTTCACCCTCGATATTTGGACCCAAAGAATGCATTACTTCCACTGACATTTAGACCTAGATGCTGCGTTATTTCTCCAGGTATTTGGACCAAAAATGTGCGTTATGTACTCAGATATTTAGCCACGCTGTGCATATTATACTCAGGAATTTGGAGTGTGCATTACACCACTGAGTGCAAAAGTTTGCATCCCCGATGGCCTCCGAGTTGGAAGAAAAGAAGAACCCTGAACCTCTATTTTAAACGTATCCTGTTGAAACTGAAACGTCACATTAAGCGACAAGACAATAACCCATCACAGATAAGTAGAATAAACAAGACTTGCTTGAAAATTTAATGTTTTGCTGTCAAGAAGAATGAGCAAAGATTGACCAAGCAATCTGGAGGAGATAGAGAAGATCCATCGGGAAGAAGCTTTAACGGAACTGTGAATACTGTGAATAACTTAATATATAAACCTCAGCTGATATGATATGCAAAGAGGTTGGAGACAGTTATAAAGGCAAAAGTATTAAAGAATACTTAGAGAACATTCAGAAAGGGATATTAGACTGAAAAACAATTGGAATGCTCAATGCTTGTTTCTAATACACCTTCAAATCTCACATACTTAATTTCCTGTTAGTATATATATCATCCTAATGGTATGCAAACTTTTGTAGTCGACTGTATACTTGTGCATTATATACTCATGTATTTAAACCCAGAGATAGCATTATCCATCCTTCCATCCATCTTCTGTACAGTTTATACTACACAGGGTTGGGGGAAGCTTGGAGCTTTCCTCAGGGACTGGGGGACACCTTGGATGTGGTGCCAATTCATCTCAGGGCGCAATCGCAGACACACACACACCACAGCCAATTTGGAAATGCTAATCAGCCTAAAACACGTGTATTTGGACTGGGGGAGGAGAACATGCAAACACCACATACACCCGGGCAATTGGCACCCAGACCGTGCGTTACACACACCCGGGCAATTGGCACCAAGACCGTACGTTACACACACCCGGGCAATTGGCACCCAGACCGTACGTTTCACACACCCGGGCAATTGGCACCCAGACCGTACGTTACACACACCCGGGCAATTGGCACCCAGACCGTACGTTATACTGCATTATACACACCCAGACCGTGCATTATATGCACTCAAGTATTCGCACCCTCAGGGTGCATTTTTGTCCTCTAGCCCAACCTGTTTGACAACTACGACACACACACACACAGCCATGTGAGACCTGAGCGATACCTGAGGCTAGCCATAACAAATGGCATGAAGTATGTTTTAGTGGGATGAGTAGGGTGAAGGTCCGAGTTCCACATGGACTTGTGCATGTATGAGTGAACTTTATCTACTACACATACCGGAAGAAGACAACTAGGACATCTCCCTCAGTGTGAATCTGGGGTTCGTTCTAAAGCTGCACATAAACCTCAGGCCTGTCTACTATCAGTGACTCATTAATGGAGCAGATAGGACACTACAGTGTACACGCGTGTGTGTGTGTGTGTGTGTGTGTGTTACAAGACGCCTACGTTCACTTCAAGTTCAGACTTCTGGCACAGAGTTCCATCCTGCAGGCCGTGGCGCAAACTTCAGCGACTCACAGCACGGTCTCCACACCTCTAATAGACTGGTTTATACAACTTACTACATAAAGACCCACACTCTGTCAGAACAAGGAAGTGAAGAATGGTTCAAACAACTAGCCGAGGGTTGTTCCTCAGCCGCGTCTGCGCGCGCGCACACACACGCGCGCGCACACACACACGCGCGCGCACACACACACCAGGTAAAGCTGAGCTTTTTTTAACCAGGAGCTACAACGCTAGCTAACACTTCTGTCCTCTACTATAAACCCGTATTATCCTCACTTTTATGTCGTTTTATTCGGAATTAAGCGTTTAAATCTTTCAACATGACGTCGCATTACAGGCCATTCCTCGAGGTGTGTGTTTAAAACCGTTTAGTAAGACCGACCCGTCGGAAAAGGAACTTCCCACCCAGACAAAGTTTAGTAGGCAGAAGGAAATCCGTTTTCTTCTCTCTTTTTTCGGATTGTAACCTTTTAGCTCTTACCTCTTTTTCTCTCGACCGCTCTGTTCTTCACTTCCGGACAGTGTTTCTGAATAAACAATCCCGTTCCCCAGCAGATAAAATGATGTTCCTGGTTAAACGTCAGTAGTTGGCTTGTGGACCCGCTGCTCAGAGGCGCCGTTAGAGCTCCGCCCTACGGTCGCGTCCCAATCCGCACACTCCCCTACTACATAGTACACAAGAGCAGTGCTTCAGCCGCGCATGCGTACTACATACTATTTAGTAAGGTAGTATGGGGTTCTGGACGCAGCTTGTGGAACATTTACTAAACTTGAAAGTCGTTTCTACCAAAGATGGAAGGAGAGAAATAAAAAAAAAAAAACAACACCAAGAAATGACCCGTTTGTAGAGCGTTTTATTTTATTTTCGTTAAATAAAAACTTTCGATCAAATGAATGAATTAATTAGCCATGTCGTTTGATAAAAAAAAAAAAACTTTATTCTTATTAATGTTTATTTATTTGTAACGCAATTGCGCCATTAGAGATTAGTTGCTATGCTAAATACGGGTTGGAAAAAGAAAAGTTTGAAAACATGTACTTTTTAGCATTGATAAGAGCACTTCTATGATGGCGCCATCTTGTGGTGTGTAACAGCACAATTGGAAACTCTTGTTTTAAAGAAATCATTCTGCCCAAAATTATATTTATACAATAATTTACTTCATCCCAGATGTGCTCAATCAACCAAATTGTACTGGGTCATGTCTACCTCTGGGGTTTCCTCCGGGCGCCCCGGTTTCCTCCTCTAGTCCGAAGACATGCACTGTAGGCTGATCATTTCTAAATTTTGTTTCTGCACTTTGTTCCTCCATAATTTAGCACAACTACTACACTGAGTCTCATTCACCCATTCACACACACACACACACACCAATGGTAACTGCAAGGCGCTAACTTACCATTGGGAGTAACTCGGGGTTCAATGTCTTGGTACATGGAGACATGTGGGTCGGGAATCGAACCGCCAACCATACGATTAGTGGACAACCCGCTCTACCACCTGAGACACAGCCAGCCACAGAAGGTTGGAGTTTAAGCCCTTGAGCAAGGCCCTTTACCCTCTCTGGTCCAGGGGTGCTGTATCATGGCTTACCTTGCACTCTGACCCCAGCTTCCTAACAAGCTGGGATATGCAAAGAAAGAAAAATAATTTCACTGTGCTGTAATGTATATTTGACAAATAAAGGCTTTTTCTTCTAAGCTTTATTCCAGTTAGGGTGTCAGTGGATCCGGAGCCAACCCCGGAAACACTGTGCAAGAGGAGGGAATACCTCCTGTTCATTGCAGGGCACACACATTCACATACATTCTCACAAAGCCTACATAATTTAGCACACCTACTACAGGTTTTAAGGTGGTTGGAGAAAACCAAAAAACCCAGATGAACACAAGATAGACAGTAACCCAAGCTCAGGAACAAACAAGAGATGCTGAAGCTGTGAGGCTTCTCCTCTATGCTTAAGTTTCCTCCCACCTCCTGAAAACAGACCAGTAGGTAGATTGGCTATTCTAATTTGGCCCTAGGTATGAATGTGTGCATGGTGCTCAGCGATGGACTGGTGTCCCATTCAGGGCGTGTCATGCCCAGTGTTCCCGGGATAGGCTCTAGCTATACCGCGACTGGGGTTAAAGGATGAATGAATGAACAAAGGAAGGAAGGAAGAAATTGTAACTATATTATCATCCAAATTACTTCTAATGTACACTTCGACTTCAAATGGGCCTCATTTCCAGCCTGTCAGATAACTGCATGTTAAACTTGTTTTTTTTTTTTTTTAGACTGGTTATGTTTAGCGGGTGCTAAATAAAAATAAAATTACAAATTGGGGGAGGGGGGGGGGTTTACAGAATAGCTTTTTAAAATATTGACCCATAGAGTTCAGGCCTTTTCTGCTGGCGCCATCTTTTGGTGTATAAAAGCACAACCGCTGTTTATATTTATTTGTGTAAACCAGCTAAATAGCTAATGAAGGGTGATTTCATTGCTTGAAAAGACTGGGGTGTCATTTGTGTCCTACTGATATGACATTTACAACAGAGTATGTAAAGAAAAGATAAATTTTACACACTGGTAAAGTGTCATTCACAACAATGTGCATTTTTCAGATAAATAACTGAGAACACTAATAAAACCATCTACAGTAATTACAGAACAGCATTTATTCCAGTTCTGGCTCCATATAACTACTACGCTTTACCTTCAAATATAATCATTAAAAAAAATTCTTCATTAATGTGTGACTCAATTTAACACTGTGCTTCAAACATCTTTTCCCTTGTGTTGTCCATTAGAGGGTTAAAACATACACTGAGCCATAACATTAAATCCACTGACAGGTGCTGTGAATAACATTGATTATCCTATTACAATGGCACTTGTCAAGGTATGGGATATGTTAGGCAGCAAGTGAATAGTCAGTTCTCGAAGTTCATGTGTTGGAAGCAGGAAAAATGGGCAAGTGTAAGGGCCAAATTTTGAGGTCAGCGCAGTTCTAAAACGGCAGGTCTTGTGGGTTGTTCCCAGTATGCAGTGGCTAGTACCTACAAATGTGGTCCAAAAGAGGTCCAAAGAAGGACAGTCGGTGAACCGGTGACAGGGTCATAGGCACCCAAGGCTCCCTGATGCACGTGGGGAGTGAAGGCTCGCCCGTCCGATCCGATCCCACAGAAGAGCTACTGTAGCACAAATTGCTGAAAAAGTTCATGTTGGCTATGATCGAAAGATGTCAGAACATACAATGAATCTCAGTTTGCTGTGTAGCAGCAGACCAGTCAGTGTCCATCCTGGCCCCTGTCCATCTCTGAAAGTGCCTACAATGGGCATGGGAGCATCAGAACTGGACCATGGAGCAATGGAAGAAGGTGGAACAAATCAAATTCTCTTTTACATTTCTTACATTGATGGCACAAGTGGGATCCACACAATATAAGGCAGGTGGTTTTACTATTATGGCTGATTAGTGTATATGTATTTTAAAATGTCCTACAACAGGTCACTCAACACACTTGCCTGAACACATTCACCTCTATGAAATATTTGGAATATTTCACAAATCACATGTTCAACAGAAAGCTGTTGATCTGATTCTCCTGAAGATCAAATTTTTACAAAAAAAATCCACTTTATTTTCAATTACATTTTGATTCACAAGGTCAATTAAAGTACGAACTTATTACCCAATTATACATTGAAAGTGCTGTGGGGAAATATGTTTGAGATGATTTTTTTTTCTTAGATTAAATGAATCGATATTCTTACTGTGGTGGAAATTCATTTGTTTTAGTCCTGAACTAGGTTTAACTTTGGATACCATAACTACAGTGAACAACAGTTCATTTAACACCTCAAATGAAGCCCTGAAATTGCATTACAAAATGTTTTACAATATAACTGAAAAGGTGAGAATAGAAATTAAAATCACTTAAAGATTACACTTTACAAAAAAAAAAAAGAAAAAAAAAAAAGGATAGAACGGGGGGGGGGGGGGGGGTTAATTCATTAATTATACACAAATAGCCAAAAACAGTGCTCCTGCAAATAATACTATTGATACTGTAACTCAGACCATTCTTCACACAAACATTTTGTGCAATCTATTCTACATGGCTATAAAGATTTGTGTTTTGCATTTGACAATGAATAAATGACAACATGGATAATTCAAGAGATCTTTACTTTCATACATACTCAATTTTCTTTTTATATACAGCTTGTTTTCTGCAAGTTACGCCAGATCAGATACCTTTTTTTTTTTTTTTTTTGAATTTACAAATATAAATAATTTTACGGCTAGTACTGTACATTACTCACCAATAATCGGTATAAGTAAATGATCACAGTTAAATTTCTTGTAAACATTAGCTGTTTCAAGTTAAAACTATTGAGGCAATTTGTTCTGGCTGCAATATATTATATACACACACTCAAAAAGAAAGAAAGAAAAAAAAAAAACACTACACTGCAGCATTCTTTGCGTACGCCTTTTTGTACATTTAGTATATATCAGTTACCTAGAAAGATGTATATCGTGTACCTTTAAAACTTTATCACTATACACTTAAATAATGTACCTTAAATCTTTTTTCCTATAGGTACAATAAAGATAAATCATCTTTTTTTAAAAAAAAAAAAAAAAAAAAAAAAAAAAAAAGGTACAATGTCCAGGTAATAGATATATATTAAAAAAGCTACAAAAAATAAGTGTACCACTACAACAAGAAAAGGTACAGTTTAGCACCTGTTTTTTTTTTTTAAAGAGACTATATATAGCTATACATTACATTATTGAGATTTATTTGTGTTTCTTTAAAAACATTGAATGACATCATACAAATCCTATACAGAAAATCTCCTCAATGAAATGCAAACGTCTACAAGTGATTCTAACCAGTCTGAGGCACTGGCATTTATATTTAATATTTATTATTACTGAGCAAATTAAGCTCTTTATATGCATTGCTTATTGGGAAAGAGGAAAACGACACCGTTTTGTAAGCTAGGGCCTGATTAATATCAGCCACTATTAAACCTCCACAGAGTTACCAGTGTGCGCGCATATATATATATACATATATATATATATATACACACACATACACACACACACAAATTAATCATGCTGATAAGGTCTCTTTAAATGCTCTACAGAGAAACTGCATTCATGAATGTGATGCTGCTTTAAAAGACACCAAATGATATAGTAAAGCACTAGGGTGCACTAATAACCCTAGATTTTATGTTCAATGGTGCAGTTTAACTCTCTTGGAGTCCAGGTCATTGATAGCTGAACTCTTGTTTGAAAGGTTAATGTTATTTATTTACTTGTATTGAAACTGCATAATGATATTATCAGTCAGTCCCTAGCGTATGGTGAAACAAGTTCTGCTTTTACATCCAGTTTCATCAAATAAAAACCTGCCTGCAGTATCAGAATGATCCCAGACAAAAAAATGCGGCAAATGATATTTTGTAAGCTTTTCAAATTTGGCACAACCAAAGGCAAAGGGGCTCAAGAACAGACAGAAAAAGATGACACACAACCAGAACACATTAAACACAAAAAATATGTGAATTTCTCAAGAGTTCCAATCATCACTGCGTCAACAGCTTCAATGAGATGAATTTATAGATAGTGAGTACATCGGTCTTTCCTTTAATCCTTCCCTGCTTTAGTGGTCCCAATTGTGTTAAAAAACAAAAAGTGCAGTTACGTCTATTAAACAACTAATATTACTTTCACTTATACTTTAACTCCATTCTGAACTGCATTTATCCTCGGTTTTGCCGATCCAGCCAACTTTATGGCCTAAATTTATCTCCAATAATAACAGAACACTACCTAGTGTTTGTATTTTTTAGTTACATATCACCATCTTACAGCAAAACTGACCATGACTGTATTGAGAATGCACATCCCAAAATCTTTAACATCACGTTAAATCATTAAAAGGTGGCTCTCAAATGGTGCACTAAGATATAAAGGATCTGTCACTGGATACAACGCTGGATCAACAGTTCCACATGCAGCAACAGCCACAACGGGCCATGCTCTTATTGGGTTAGTGTGCTTTTACACACACATTCAACTGCCCAGAGAGAAAGATGTGGTGACAGGTAGCAGCCTCCAGGTTGGTAGCAGCCTTTTAATAAAGGGAGAGCTCAAGATAGCAGATGGCGAGGACTTATAATTGCAGAGAAAATTAAGGAGAATTTTCAGTTGACTCAGCTGTGCTGATACAACAATGGTCACGGGGACACAACGGATTACACTTGTGGACTAGTAATATAATCATTAAAAAGCACAAAAACCAAATCAAGATATTTACACATGATTCCAAATTTAAAGAAATTGTCAGAAATGTGGGGTAAAAAAGCAGCAGCACTGCTTACTGAAAAACATCATGAGGAAGAAAATATATAGGTCAACATCCCTTTAGTCCCACTCACACAGCTGGGCCTGATATTCTTATTATCTCTTCCTCAAAACATTTCCACTAATTTCCAATGCAAACAAAAGATCCTAAAAAAAAACTTGATGTGAAATCAGACTGAGGATTATTTGAGGGGAAAAAAAACAAACAAAAAAAAAATCCCCTTTGTCTGTGCATAGATTGTGGGCTCCGATCAGCAGTCATGTACACTTTGCCACATTTGTGCTCATTACTTTGAAAAAAGTATGTCGTTATTTGACAATGGTACCACCCACTTTCCACCATTCTCTTACCACACCAACATGTATATAAGACCAGCTTAAACTGACAGAATAACCAATCCTATCCGGGAATATTTAAAAATCTATCCTTGTTCAGAAATGTCTCAAGATCAAGACAGAAAGCCCTGCCATTTTTTCATTTTTGCCCGGATCACGTGTCCTTAATGTCACCTACAGTATGAAGAACCTCACTGAAGTTATCGTCAATGTTCCCCATTAGTAATAGTGACTGCCTCAGGGGCAGCAGTGGTGGCTGGGATGCGGGGCATCTTCTTTACTGGGCTGGGGATGTGCTGCCGGAGTAGAGAAATGCAAATTAGAGTCGATTCATTACATATAAACCTTAGATTATGGGTGGGACATTATAGAGGAATAATGGATGATAACTACACAAACATTTTTAGTATCAGTTTACGTATTTGAATACTCAGAGAAAATGACATTAAACGACAAAACACTGAATTAACAGTGTGTGTACTAACGTGTAGTTTGCATATTTTTTAAATTGCTGTAATATTCATAATTTCATGCATACTTTGAAAACACTGATTTGCAAAATGGCCATGTAATGTTTCATGTAATGTTTCAGGCTTAACCTTTTTTTTCCTTCTTTTTTTTTTAATGACCAGAAATTTATTTTGGGTGGGGCGGAGCCGAGCTGTTTTCCATTGCCCCTTAAAAGGCAACTAATGAGGTATATATATATATATATATATATATAGGATGTCTGGTATGGGGAGGGGACGGCTTGTCAACATTTTCTTTACCATTGCAGTTCATGTTATGGCCAACAGATGGCGATGGTATTTGTTTAGGGAAATTGTGATCATTTTTAAAAAACAGATTTATTTGATAAGAATAAGTCAACATTCATTATTTTATCAAGGTAATTTAGAATACCATTTTCACTCATTCTTGCCTGGTATATTTATTTCTTAAAAAGTAGAGAAGCATATTTCACAAATCTTGTATATTTAAAGGGGCACAACTCAACTAGGAGCAAGATTTGTTGAACCATCAGTTATAGGAGTATAGAACTGTTTTATGTTTCCTCAACAGGTTATATCACCATATCAGTATACCATGACAAAAGTCCATTTAATCTTCTGCCATACCTCGGATGCGGTCACGGAATTAAGAAGTCCTGCCTCCAGAGGTCCGTGTTCATCCAGGGAACGTCTAGCGTAATATCTGCGGTGTTTCTCATCCACACGCGTTAGATACCATGTTCCTGGGAACAACTCGTCCACTGAACCCTGGGGGACGTAGTTTGCTGTGGGAGTAAACCAGATACCAATAATGGTGGGGACAGTCATGATCAATATCCCTCTATTATATTTCCATCAGGTCACAAATTTGAAAATATTGACACTAATGGAGATAAAGACTTGGTGGTTTACCCAAGTGATGGGTCTCCTCTCTAAGCTTCATGTTGTCTGCAAAGACAGCAGGTGGAACCTTCTTCCTAGCATCCAGTCGGGCCTGCAGATCTGACAGACTGGAAACCAGTTTATCTAGCGTAGAGCCTTGGGATAAAACACACGTTTACATGACTTGTGACGTTAAGGCATCTCCATAAAGTTGTGTGTGCTGTGAATACATGTATACACTTACCAGGTGTAGCATCTTGTGTCACTCTGATCGAGTAGAGTGTGGCAGCGAAGCCTGATCCGTATGAGAACAAGCCAATTCTCTGACCTGCCAACTCCTGAGGTGTAAATCTGTCAGGATAACAAAAAAAATCTTAAATACTCATACAATACAAATGATGCACTCTGCTACACCCATCAAAAAATTATAGGAATTCTACGTGATCACCACTGAAGAATTTGTTGAATAAAACAGCTCTAGTAGAAGTCTTGCTCAGGTCGGTCTCGTACAAAGACCTGTAATGTTAGTGTCATTTTGTATCCAGCTGTAGTTGTGTTAACTAGAACCGTGCATTTAAAACATTCCTGACAGAATAAACTATTTTGTGAAGCTCATATGTTGGAGAATTAGACAGTGTAAAAAAGAAGAAAAAAATATATATATGGGAAGCTGTTCTAGAAAGCTTAAACAAGGTGACATACTGTGCTAGAACGGAAGCCAGACAGCCATATACAGATGGTGTGTACATGTTGCCATTCTGGTTGGATATGAGCAGGGAGGCCTTGGTTTTCTGTTCAAACATCTCTGCGCTGGCTTTCATGAAGGCCTTCTCCACATCACGGTCAAAATACGTGTCCTCAGCCTTCACATCCCTGGGGTAAAACCATAATATAATCGAAACGATTAGACGAATAACAAAAGAGCAAGAAAAAGTGAAGATTGTGGTTCTGCGTATATGTGACGAGGCAGTCAGAATTCATTGGTCTGTTATCAAATACTAGATATTAGAATTGATTCATTAGAAAAAATTAAATAAATAATCCATTCAATTTGTAAGGTTCCCTTCAGATAAGTCCACTGAAATACACATTTCCGAAACATTTTGCCAAATGAGCATCATTTCCTGGAGTATGTAAGGGGTTTACACACATTTCATTAAAAAAATATTTATATACAAGTTTAAAATCTAAGAAACTTCTACAGGGATTAGATTCTGTAAAAGCATTACATCACATCCTATATGGTGAACATGTATAGTGAATAAAAAGCCATTTGGGATTTGACCTAACTGAGTGAAGGAAGGGGGAAAAAAAAAAAAACCTGTGACTGTTTAGGGATTAAGCGTTTACTCAAATGCTTAAACTTTACTTCTTGCTCATGACTATGACTCATACCGTTTGCTTTTTTGTGTTAAATTTGAAAAGGGAAGCTCAAGTGAAAGAAAACTGATCCTTCTGTGCACTTTAGACTGAATCTTTCAAGTACACATGATAAAAGCAGTTGTCCTTGCTTACACACTTCTAGTCATGTCAGTGAAGCCACAACAGCGTGTTAGAGATCAAAGCAGACTACAGGCTGCCCAAAGTATCAGGAAATGACAGCTCTGTCTCTCTGCAGTTCTCTTCATTTATGGATACTAACCTGAAGGCCTCCAGGCCGCTGAAAGGCCCACTCTCCATGTCGGGGTTGGGATGAGACAGGAAGTCGTTGAGCAGGAGTCGAGCCAGAGACTTCTGAACCAGTTTACAATAGGGAGAATGGAAGACCATGTAGCCAAAGTCATTCAGACTGAAACGTCTCTCAAGGCCCTCTGAAACGCACAACCAAACAAAAACATATTTACATACAAAACAGATGTAAATAAGTATGTTGTATTGAGCTTCAGTTATTTAGATAGAGATCATCATCAGTGGGTGTGTCTCAATCACCTCCCTAGTTCAGTAGATGGTACATAATCATTTCGCTGTGAATTGAGTCAGCAGTGTCCCAATGTATAGTGAGCCAGGGTCTTTACTAGTGCCTTAACTTGTGTACATGATATACTTATTCATGATCTAGTGAGCTGATTGAGACGCACCCACAGTCCATCATGAGGTAGTTATATACTCTGAGGTTTCTTGATAACTGTTCTTTAGCCTACTCTAAAGAAGAACAACTAGGTGAAAACAAGCAATAAACAACTACTGTATTAATTTAACCTCAAAAACTCCCCCTGTGGCCATGACAACAACACTTGGCTTAAAGTAAAACAAAAATCACACCCTGGGAGGTATAGGAACAGCCTAGCTTGACTTAATTACTTTGACCAAATCTTCTACTTAACGTAGATGAAACGTGAGTCAAGTAAGTAAACTGCACAGTTCTGCAGTGACAGCAGAGTGTATCTTCGTATGGTCAGATAAAGTGCTTGCATAATGAATGAGCATGCTGATAAAGAGCACACACCTCTTTGCCATTGGACTTGAATTTTATTGCGGTAGACAGAGTAACATCTGTCCAATGCACTGAGATAGCACTGGATGGAGAGCTTGCCATCAACTACAGGATACTCTGACACCATATCAGGCTTATAGAAATCATATGCATGCTGCATATGGGTCCCTCGTAAGCCTGCAGAAAGAAGAAAAAAAAAAAGAGCATTATGAACCACTAGCCAGTTTATATCATGCAAGTTGTGTGTTTACACCATCAAACACCATTTGGGTCAGTAATGTCAAAACTAAAATGGCATGATGCAGCTTAATTATAAGTATTAATTACTGATAACTGGAGCTTTAATGTCATCTAAATCAAAACTTACACTTCCTATCCAAAGGTAAAAATGGAGTTGACAGACTATGTACAGGAGGAAAGAGGAATTTAAAAAACCAAAACAAAAAAAAAAAAAAACTCCATAAAAAAAAAAAGATAACTGCATCTATTGTTTGGGCTACACAATCTCCTCTCTTATACACAACATCATATTTATATTCAGTTATATTCACAATTACAATCCCACCTCCTCCTGTAGAAACTCTAACCAATCTAGTACCATCCTACTGAAGTTTGACCAATCCCGCTCACTCCTGCAGAAACTCTGACCAATCCCGCCCACTCCTACTGAAGTTTGACCAATCCCGCCCACTTATACACAACATCATATTTATATTCAGTTATATTCACAATTACAATCCCACCTCCTCCTGTAGAAACTCTAACCAATCTAGTACCATCCTACTGAAGTTTGACCAATCCCGCCCACTCCTGCAGAAACTCTGACCAATCCCGCCCACTCCTACTGAAGTTTGACCAATCCCGCCCACTCCTACAGAAAGTTTGACCAAGATCTTCTAACAAACTTGGTTGGTCCTATTGAGAACCTTGGGTGACAAAGTAAGACCTATCAGACCATCTGTTCCTTCCCACATGAAAGTAAAGATTCCCTGATTCCATGACTTTTGTTTGGTCCTGTGGGACCCCAGTCCCGATTCATACCTCTCGTTTGATATACCAATCAATTCGACAGGGCTTGAGTTGAGAGTGTGATGATTTAAATAAGTATTTTCCATGGTGCTAAACTGCATTTGTTAGCTGCATCAGCCTCGTAGTTCCAATACAAAGCAAACTTTGAGCCGGTGCAAACTCATCGACTACATTTATTCAGGGCGAAGGGGAAAATGATGCAAATTTCAATTTTGTCTGAACCTTTGCTTCGAGAGGATCTTTGCAACAAACCGTCATTTTAAACCATTCAGTGTCAGACAACTTTGAAGCTATTTTACGGGAATAGAGAAACCCCGCAATAATCATTCAGTCCAAACTGATTTGTTTCCCCAGATATACTACTTTCACTTCCTTACATTTTAAGAAAATCTTACAGGTGTGTAATCAGCAGTAGGTCTTAGCAGCATGCTAACTTTGACCTTAGCTATCAAAACAAGAGCAGTGGTGTAAGTGGACTAAAGGTCATGACAGCTGTGATTTTTTTTTAAGGCCACATACCTCTATCAAATGCTAGAGGTGCATTAGGTCCTACCAACATGGCCACTGCTCCAGCGCCTCCTGTAGGCCTGGCACTGCCTGTTGCATACACCGCGATATCTCCAGCCACAACCAGAGCATAGCGACCTGCAGCAGGAAATAATAAATACAAATCAAAACACAAATACCAACACTGATGAATACTATGAGCATTAAAGTAAAATGATTTCAGTATGATGCACTTAATCCTTGGAAAATCTAAGAATAGGCATAATTCTAAAAAATACCTCCTTTATAAGTAATCACTTTCAGTAAAGTTCTCAGCAGTGCGTTTATAAATAAAATCACAATCAAAGTCAGAATATATGATTAAGCAAAGTTTACCGTCCCAGGAGCTGGACTCCACCCAGTTGACAGCGTTGAAAAGAGCAGCAGTGCCTCCGTAGCACGCGTTAGTTGTATCGATTCCCTCCACGTCTGTATTTCCGGATTCCTCAAACAGCTGCATTAATACCGTCTTCACCGACTTCGACTTGTCGATGATGGTCTCGGTGCCCACCTCAAGTCTTCCCACACTGTCGTAAGACAAGCAGTTTCTCTCCATAAGCCGCTGCACCACGGTCAGACACAGCGAGTTAATGTCCTCCCGGTCTGAACAGAAACCCATTCGCGCTTGCCCAAGACCAATGGTGTACTTCCCTGCTCCAACATCATCAAACTCCTCCAATTCCGCCTGGTCTACATACTGGGAGGGAATGTAGACCTCAATAGCAATGATGCCCACATCTTTGGCCCAAGTGTCCGAATAGCTCACAGGGACAGAACCAGGCATTGTGATTGGACTGGAAAAGAAAATGTGCACTGCTCAATTACGCCTGCACACAAACAACCACATGACACTTCCTGACAATTTCATCAGAATATTTGAAAGTGTGTCCCATGACACGTGCACACTCTTGCAAAACCGGCAGGTCCACTGCAATAGGATTAAAAGGTTTAATCTGGTGAAAGGTTAAAAAAAAAAGCTGCTATCCTACGACCTTTTACCTAGTTACGTCACATCAAGCTGTCCAAAACAGTCCCCGAAATGGCTATGCAGCACACGTCACTGAATATACAGGGTGTCCCAAAAGTGGGGGAAATTATTATTATTTTTTTAAATCAAAATATAACTTCATTTACAAAACTTCCACTACATCATTGCCAATTCTTTGTAAACACACACAGAGTAGTCTCCCAAATTGGTAAAAGTCCACCTCTACCTTGTGACAGCTTCCCGATCTCCATCCTGATATTGATCGATCGATCTATAGGTAACCTAATTATGAAAAACTTTGGAAGACATTTTGCTACAAAATCGTAATTTCCCTTATATATGAGGACACAACATAGTGCGGAGAAACCGACTAGTCAGTGACTTGGACACACAGACATGGAAAAAAAAAAGCAAAACAAGCTAGGGCGGCTGTGGCTCAGTCGGTAGAGCGGGTTGTCCACTAATCCACTAATCGTGGGGTTGATGGTTCGAATCCCGGCCCGGGTGATCCCATGCCGAAGTGTCCTTGGGCAACACACTGAACCCTAAATTGCCCCCAATGGCAAGCTAGCACCTTGCATGGCAGCTCTGCTACCATCGGTGTGTGAGTGTGTCTCATTTGTAAGTCGCTTTGGATAAAAGCGTCTGCTAAATGAATAAATGTAAATGTAGCTATGCTTCAGACTTTTAACTAAGCTTACATATGAAGAAAGAACAACTAATGTTCTGCAGATCAAAATAAAGACCCTATATTAGATCAGAGATTCCCAACCCTGGTTCTGCACATTGTAGTATTGTAGTGTGTGCCCCTTCTCGAACACACTTCAGGAAGGGAAGAGTTCAGTAGCTGATTAGATGATTCAGCTTTGCTACAATGGGCAGCCGGGACTGGGAACCTGTGTGTTTAATCATCAAACCATGACACCACTTTCCAACAGTCATTCTCATTAGTTACTGTATAACAAGCAGACTTTTAAAACGCCCTGAAACAAAACAACTCTACAAAAACAAAAACAAACTTACAGAAACTTTGGATGAGCAGCAGATCAACCTATAAAACAATGAAGTAGTGTCGCTGGGTCGGAGTGACCAGTGATTTGTCCTGACCTCAGCAATCAGCCGGCTAAGTGAACATCCCCTCCTGTCATTGGCTTACACGTTAACCTAACCAGATAAATATTCAAACTCGACTATACACACAGCCAAGAGGATATTCCAGGACCTCTATACTTAAAATTAGTCATTATAGGGAAAAAAAAAAATATATATATATACACGTTTATGACATTAAATCTTACTATTAAAGTAACACAAATGTCGATAGTTAGCTAGCTAATCAGCCCAAGACAGCGCTAGTGTTATGACTAGGTGTGACGACAGCTAGCTAACACAGCTAAACTAACCGGAAAACCCCAACTCCAATGACTCACAAATTCACTTCTACTCTAGACGGTCGGTTTGTTTTTTTTTTTTCGAAAAGTTCATATAGCAGTATATCTTCTTACCTTACAAACATATAACACGAAAATACAATGTCAGAAAGAGAGGAGTTTCTGCCCCTTCCCGAAGATCATAAGGTCAGTTCTTCCATGTGATCGAGCAGCCGGACAACAATAGCGGACGGACCGACTTCCGGTTTAGCAGTCAGAGACGCTTTCCAGCGTGCTATGGTTACGTTGTGTTTCAAATACAGTCCTGGTTAATTACTTATCTCGTTAATACAGTTTATAACGAAACATTCTAATATCGGAATTATTTACCGAGTTTATCACTGCTGAAAAAAACAACAACAATAGAAACCATTACGGACATTCTAATGGTTTCCACTACAAATACCACTAAAAGTCATGAGCGGTTAAGCATTAAAACCGCGTAGGTCCTTACGGGTATCCACTAGATATAATAGACATAGCATGCCACCAATAGAAGGCAACAAATTACTAGTAGACCCACAGGGTCCATTACAGTTGCCATTAAAACCAATGCAATTACCATTACTGGTTCTCAATGGTGTCCACTAGACATTACATGGAACAAATTACCAGTAGAGACCCATAGGGACCATTACAGTTTCCATTACAACCAATACAATTCCAATTCTCAATTATAACCATTGAAATTTCTATAAGAGTTCCTATTTTCCCCAGCAGGAATCATTGGGAATTCTTTTTTCTCCTAGTTTTCAAAACTGTTAAAGTTAACACCTGTGCTGTGTAATAAAAGATTTGTACATATTATAAGCCAAATAAATAATGGTAAAATATGTTCATCAAATATTAGCAGTTACAGGAATGCATGGTGAGAGAATTCACCCCAGATGTGATACCAGTGGGAACACAACAGGAACACATTCACACAGTTATTATCTGTGTTTTTGGACAATCTGAGGAAACCGGAGAACCCAGAGGAAACCCATGAGAACACCGGGGGAAGGTGCGAAACAGACTAGGATAGAATTAAACCTGGACCTGCAAGGTGGTAATGTTACTCACTGCACTGCTAACTTTAACAGAAATAACATGAAATCGTACAGGGTGTGATAAACAAAAGAAGCACTGATTTACTGTTTGGTATTTCTTGATTTGTGCTTTAAATAGTGTACGGGAGATATTTTACAAAGCTGATTATTGGGATGATGGTTTTAAAAAAAAAGAGACAAAATTCAATATTTATTTATAAATTAATTAATATTATCCCTAATAATAAATAAGGTTTCACACACGTTACATTAGTAACAATAATAGATGGATTGTTGCAATTCTATTTCAGCTGAAGCTGTTACATTTACATTTATTCATTTAGCGGACACTTTTATCCAAAGCGACTTACAAATGAGACACACTCACACACCAATGGGAGCAGAGCTGCATGCAAGGTGCTAGCTTGCCATCGGGGGCAACTTAGGGTTCAGTGTCTTGCCCAAGGACACTTCGGCATGGGATCACCCGGGCCGGGATTCGAACCACCAACCCCACGATTAGTGGATTAGTGGACAACCCGCTCTACCGCCTGAATGAACCAGTTGAATGAACCAGTTATGCTTATACAATAAGAGGAGGAGTAAATGTAAACATATTGGATCAGATAGCTTTCATCCTGTTCACTTTTTCTTACTTCTCATTATTTATAACCTTACATAGGTTTAATGCAGTTTACTTGTGGGCTTGGTTTTAGTGTTTTTTGTTTGTTTGTTTGTTTTTGTAATTAAAGTCTTTATTTATTTATTATTTACTTATTATTTAAGCATTATTCATAGCATTAGATTTAATTAGGTTTAGTGCAATTAAACTTTTTTATTTTATTTTTCTTTTTTTCTTTTTTTTACATAAATTAGATAGGATTTTATTCTTATTTTATTTAGTTTTTCCTAGTATTATGCCTGGAAAGGAGTAAGCGGGTGAAGATGGATGGATGGATGGATGTTTAAAAAAGTTCACCTCTTTTGTATTTTTCTTATTTTTGCATTAAGCAAACGACTATTCATATACAAACAGGGCGAAAATATATATACTTACCTGTATAAGTATTCAGTTCTTCAATAAATACTGAAATTAAAGGCACAGATGGGAATCTCGCTGTGGATGAACACTTGGAAGTTTCTGATTCTGGCTTATTTATATACATTAAGAGGACATTACCTGAGTGAGCGCTATTCAGATTTGAACGCGTTTTCGGCGCCCAATCAGGACAGAGAACCGACGTTCTGAAGTTTTTATTGCCCGCCCCTTTTTAAGGGCGCACCAATCAGGCCGCGCAGAGAGCGGCCGCGCTGCAAGTGGCTCAATGGTGTGAGTGAATGACGGCGTATGGTGAGAGAGCGCCGACCAATCAGCGCGAGCCTTTCAGTCCGTCCCACGTGCGCGCGCCAATCAATGGGACCCCGAAGCATGTTTACAGCATCCCGTGGCTGGATATTCAAATGTGTCCTGACTTGAACAGGACAAATACACGGTGACTGATGGACAAGGTGGTGTTTCACCAGAAGCTTAAAATAAGAGTGACTAATATAGCTTTGGAAAAATGTGAACAAGTGCTTATAATATTTTACTGAATAAAGTGATGATGTATGAAGTGAAACATTCTCACCTTTCTATCACAGCCAGCATGAACTTTTCACCAGTTTGTGCCCCAATATCTCTTCTGTGGGATCGGACCAGACGGGCTAGCCTTCACTCACCAAGCGCATCATTGAGACCTGGGTGCCCCTGACCCTGTTGCTAGGTCACTGGTTGTCCTTCCTTGGATGACTCGCTAGGCTTCAACCACTGCATACGGGAACACCTGTTTTGGAGATGCTCTGACCCAGTCATCCAGCCATTATCATTTGGCCCTTGTCAACGTCACTCAGATCCTTATGCTTGCCCTGATTCCAACACATTACACACTTTGAGAAGTGACTGTTCATGTGCTGCCTAATATATCCCATACGTTGACAGGTGCCATTGTAATGACATCATCAATGTTATTCACTTCACCTGTCAGTGGTTTTAATGCTATGGCTGATTGATATATAATCCCAATTAACACTAAAAGATGTGGAAAAGTTCAAAGGGGTGAATACAGATATTTTAAAAAGCACTGTATTTTTAAAAAATAATAAAATTCTGGTTTCTAAATGATTCGCAGCCTCACAATTCATGTTTTGCGATGGTTGCCCTTTAGAGAACCACAGCAGTGAGTCTCTTTCTGTAATGTCTAAACAGGTTGGAGACACCTGTAGAGGAATTTGTTTTACTACTGAACGCAGAGCATTTTAAGCTCATTTACAGTGCCTTCCACTGATATTGGCACCCTTTCAGTCAATACTTTGTGATACTGTCCTTTGCCAAGATAACAGCTCTGAGTCTTCTCCTATAATGCCTGATGAGGTTGGAGAATACATGGCAAGGGATCTGAGACCATTCCTCCATACACAATCTCACCAGATCCTTCAAATTTCGACGTCCATGCTGGTGGACTCTCCTCTTCAGTTCACCCCACAGGCTTTCTATGGGTTTCAAGTCAGGGGACTGTAATGGCCATGACAGGACCTTGATTTTGTGGTCAGTAATCCATTTTTGTGTTGATTTTGATGCATGTTTTGGATCATTGTCCTGCTCGAAGGTTCAACCATGGCCCAATTTAAGCTTTCTATTTAATATTTGTTGATATTTGATAGTCCATGATGCCATGTATCCTAATAAAATGTCCAGGTCCTCTTGCAGAAAAACAGCCTCAAAACATTAAAGAGCCACATTAAAGAGCCAGATGGTTTTTAACCATGGGCATGAGGTACTTTTCCATATGGCTACCTCTCTGTGTGCACCAAAACCACCTCTGGTGTTCATTGCCAAAAAGCTCTATTTTAGTTTAATCTGATCATAGAATCCGATCCTAT
>JAFFST010044974.1:58548-70442 GCA_022414735.1 Noturus placidus | reverse complement strand
AAAAAAAAAAAAAAAAAACACACAAAATAAGAATCCAAAATATTCACAAAAGCATCAAACCATCACAGGCTGTATGCTAGCCTAGACATACGCCAGACTAGACTCAAGTTAAATGCAAGCTTTTTGTTAAATTAACTAACAAGATTCCATGTGTGCAAGCAGCTTTAAACTCAGTAGTCATCAGTGAAGTAAGCAATGTGTCTATCTGAGTAAGTACCCCTACATAGCAGAAGGTATGTGATGCATTATCACAGGGCTAAACACGGAACCATGAACTTTTGACCTTGCACATTATGGCCTGACTATTCTTGTATGAACAAGGATGCCAGGATCTGAAGCAAAGGACTTTACTTGTTCACCAAGTAGTATGCTCAGCATATGGATGTTTGTGTAAGTGTGTGAGAAACAGTTCACCCTGACCCTGACTACCAAAGAAGACTGGGGAGTGGAGACTGATAGCGCATTGTACTGGAGTGTTGCCCGGGACTGATAAGCTCAGCATCGACTCTCCTTTTCACTTCAGCCACACACACACACACACACACACACACACCTTTCCCTGGCTAACAAAGACAGAATATAAACCTGAGAGGGGAAATAAAAAAAAATAAAATATAAAATCACAAACACCCACTGGGCCAAAAGAAGAACTCTTAACTCTGAACAGATATTCAAAACACACGTAATGTCCTACATGTCCTTTCCAGTGCGGTAACACGTCTGGCAAAGCGTTTGCCCAATACAAAGATCACTGCAAAAAAATAAATAAATAATCTTCACCGATCTCTAAAGCTTTGATACAACTGCTGGCCTTGCCTTGAACAAAAGTGAGTGTGGTATTTTTAGTCCATAGACACAATTCCCCCTTTTTCTTTGTTCGAAGAATACAGCAAAAAATAAATAAATAAATCAATCAAACAACGCTAACTATTCTGGAAATCCCCCAAGAGGACAGAACTTTTCTTGTTTTCTAAAACGCTAGAGCAAAGAGCCTCAGGAAAATGTCAAACTCCAAGAAGTATGCCATGAAAACAGTCACTAAAAGCTATTGTTCTTTAAACAAAGCAGAAATAGGTTAAGAGTGGCAAAAAAATAAACCCAGAAACCTTTACTTTAAGCTTCAGCCTGAAGTTCCCTGCTGTTTTGCAGACTTCCTGTTTTAAAATGAACTTTAGAACTAGCCAGCATGGTTTGTCGTCATATTGAACTTTGGTACTGCTCAAATAGCCACAAATGAATGAGAGATAAACACACAAACAAACAAAAAAATCTAGACGTTATACACAAGAATCTCTCTAATAGGACCACCATTAATAAGAATAAATAAACGTGACATCCTTGTGACCTTGAATTAAACACAACCAGAATTCTCAAGAGGATGCGTTAGGTGACCGATGTTGTAACGTGTTTAAAAAGATGAGCACATCTACAATCTAGGGGTAACATTCAAAAAAAAGCAGCAGAAGTAACTACAGTTCACTTTGAGCCCACAAACGTCTTCACACGTGTCAATCTGGTTCTTTCTAATTGTGCCTCATCAGATTATCAGATAACACACCAGAGTGGTATTGCATAATTTCCTGCGAGTGTGGTAGAAGCCCTGGCGTCTCTGCAGTCATAGGAGAGCGTGTGATCATGTGATGGACACATACGCCTGGTGCATGTGAGTATTGGTGTAGTGGTCAAGTCAATCTCAAATTTGTCAAGTGGGTGCTGAAGCTGCTTGTGATAAACTTAAAGCCAAGAAAGAACTCGAGAGGGAGCATGATGTAAATGAAACATGTTCGGGTCAATCCTCTTTTTGTCCGAATTACTGGCCTATTGCTTAATGCTAAACCATATTTCTTTAGACTAATGCAGCGGTTCTTAACCTGGGGGTCACGGGGGGAAACTATCTCAATGAGGCTGTTTTTTCAGCGCTGGTGTACCTGACGAACAAGTGTAGCGCCAGACATGTTTGTGTCGTTTCCTCAGCCACGACTGGACCGCCTAACATCCCCTATTCAAGTGCAACAGTGCAACTGAGCGAGTATTCCGAAACATTAAGTGGTGGGGGTGTGGTGTTGCACAACAATGTCATACTTAAAAGTGGGTTGCGCGCACAAAAAAGTCAGAGAACTGCTGAATGAGTGTGAGTGTGGCAGCAGGTGTAAACAAAGTAACATTTCTATCTTTATTAACTGGAATGGAAGCAGAAGGCACAATTATACATGTGAAACAACCTCTGAAATCTTACCAGCGCAGCCACGTAGACTTTATACACAGGGTCTGCACACACCATAGAGAGAACACTGCAGCATGATTCCACCACCACTTCCCCTGAGATTTCACTCCCTGCTGCTCCGATACCAGCCCCTGCTCCTGCAGTCATGCTCGCCATTGAGTGCTCGCCATTGGCCAGCAGAAGAGCGCCGCTGACATCATGTGACAGCCGCCGCAGTGCCATCTCTCTGATGTTCCAGTTCCGGGAGAACAGACAGCCTACCAGCTCAATACCAAATACCTGACAAGAAAGACGGAGAGCACCAATAATGATGGAAACCAGGACACAAATGCAATATCCATTACTTTCAAAAGGTAAAATTGATTCGAACTTATCTGCAATTTTGGGGAATATAACAACTAAAATAGACATTTTTATAAGAATTTATTCACCAATAACAGTTGGTCCTTAATAATCATAAATATCCATAAAGTTGACCTAAATCTTTTATAAAGCAATGGTGGAAATGTTCTGCATGACTCAAAATGTGGTTACACCTTCACTGCACCTCACCTTGATCCATGGCTCAGCCAGTTCTTTATAAGTCTGAGGGATTTGCTGCACTCCGTAGTGGGGGAGAGAAAAGTCTCCCTCATGACCTGCCCTCTGACCTTCAACATGGAAGGATGATGAAGCGGTGGATGACGATACCAGGCTCTGAGAACGATTTATGGAGTTTTCCACTGTAGACACCGAGTCGTGACTGAACACAAAACGCACACGTGTGGATTTGAGGAAATGATGCATAATTGCTAGATCATAATATCTTTATTAATACACTGATTTCTTTTACATTCAGAGCCTTAAATCAAGGCAAATAGGTGCACATGATAAGAACTACTTTATGGAAAGGGATACTTCTGTAAAATGCCCTCACAAACTGCACCAAGATGAAGCATGAGAATAGCTCATCAAATGTTCATTATGAGAAGCAAACGTCATCGAGATCTTAACAAGCCAACTTTGCTATAAGAGAAAACAAACCTCAGGGTAAATGGAAGATTAGAAACGTTAGGCCTAGTGAACAAGCATTTATTCAGTAAAATTTGAATAATTGCTGTTTTCAGAAAGAAAAAGAAAAAAGACCCAACAGGCTATGGTTTCATGGCTTTTTGTGTGGAGAGGATCCCACTTCAGGGCTGTATTCATGTCTTTGAGGGGGTGGGAGACACTATGAACGTGACTAGCTGCTGGCATTTCAGCCCCTAGGCAGACACACAAAACACAGGTGGTGCCGTACTGTCTAGCTCACCTAACCGCTGAGAGAAGATCCGACACACGGAATTCCAACCTGCTGATGCCCCAATACACATAATCGCCTGCATAGCGATTTGCTATTACAAGGGGATGGCATAATGAAGCCAATCCAAAAATCATTCATCATGCAAAAATTCTCAGCAACCCATCCATCGCTACTGGTGTGTGATCCACTGCTTCCCGCTGGCAGATCTGGGAAAGCGCCAGTGGTCTAGAGGTATAATTCGGGCCTGTTGACAGTAGCATTCCTGAGCTCCTGCTGAGGTTTGGCCTGATGGGTCATATTAGGACTGATGTGAGTGGCTTGGCAAACTACTCCAACCCTAATTAGGGAAGGGGTCCCATCAAAGCTTTCCGACTGCTTATTTTTGCACATGCTCTTTGCATTTTCATTCTGTGTAACTGAACTACATGCTGCACCACAGAACGCAGTGGACACCCCTTCCTCGCTTCCCAAACCTAGTCCGATTGTCTTATCTCAGAGCGTCTCCGCAAGCTTCCCTGCCCTTTCACCTCGGCCAAACGCAGGTGCTTCCTGTACAGACTTGAAAACACTGACGCCCGGGACGATGTCAAGAACTGAACAATAGCTTGTATTCCTGGTACCCCCTTTTCGAAGAGGCTATATTAGAGGAATTATTCATCACTCATGACTTATGTTTTGGTTTATAGGATTTCAAACCTCTTCCTTTACAATCAAAACCATTATGTGACTCTGCTTCCTGTAACAAGGCGAAATTTCAAGGGTCTTCTCACCTGTAAAAATCGTGCGACTTCCACTTGGCCCTACACAGAGGGCAGATCAGGGGTTCATGGTTTCTCCGACATTCTTCTGCCCCTGAAAAACAAAAGATGACTGATGAGCTTCTTCTGAGAACCTGTCAGTGGATAAACAGTGGATTGCTACAAATAGGTGGTTGTGTTAATAGACCATTCTTAAATATAGAAGTTATTTATTTTTACACAACCCTGGGCTATAATGGGGTCATTCTGATGACTGTTTATACATTTTGATTGCATGAATATATGCAAAGGGGAACATAATCCAACAGTCTTGGTTCTTGCTCCCCCAATGGAAAATGTTTTCCACATTTTTTAAAAACTTTTCAAAACATTCTATTTTTAGTTTTCTTCATATTTTTAAAGGTCACACAAAGGGGTGTGTGCGCACATGTGTACTTGTACTCACATATGGACATGCAGTGGTGGTGCAGCTTATTTCTGCAGCCCTCCTCACACACCGTCAGACTCTCCTCATCCAGCATGTCCAGCAGACAGATTGGACACATCTGCTCTTCCTCATCCTTCATACTGCAGATGAAACACACACACACACACACCCACACTGAGCAGTGCTTTACCACACTGGCCTTTTCTTAGACAGATATTTCTTACATAAAATTGCCATTTTGAAACCGGACCTCACAATGGTGGATGTGATTTAGCCTAGATGCGTATCTTGATGAATGTGTGGCTCTCACTGGAACAGTGTTGTATTGCCCGGGTTACAAGGGACGTCTATTGTCTCAAAAATGCAACAGCCCCAAGTTTTCCCATTTTTGTTTTGCAAAAAGAAATTATTCCCATACCCTTTAAGATTGATGAAGAACAATGATATAAACTATATCGAAAGCACACCCAAAAGACTCTACAAGTCCAGTAAGTCTAAAAAAAATACACAGCAATGTCACATGACCTAGTATTAACCCTAGTGGTGTTCTGGCTTCAAATATTTACAGCACAAAACATAACTCTTCTGTCACATGGTTCTTGACATGGTGTCTTCATAACTGTAGACAAAAAAAAAAAAAAAAAAAGTATGCAAAGCTCAATGAACGCCTTTTGGCACCTTTCGGTTACGCCAGTACCGACCTGCTCTCGTTACTGGAGGGCGAGGAGCTGGAGGTGCAGGTAGTATGAGAGTTGGACATGCGCGACACAAACTTCTGGATGGTGCTGCGAGATGGTGCTTTGATTCGTGAGCTTCGGCGATTGTGGTACTTCTGGAATAAGCTCTCCACCTGGAGATGGACAACGCGGTGAGAATTGAATTCGGATTGATGTTTTCAGGGTGTATTTCTTTTTTTCCCCCCTGAAATATGCTTCTACATTTTACCTCAAAGTTTTTGAGGGTCTTTCTCCAGAGCAGTGGGTCGGACGACTCCAGCTGGAACACTCTCAGCATGACGAAAAGCACATGGATGCAGAAGGCCCCTCGACCACAGCTGCACGTCTGATAAGCAAACAGCAACAGTTATGCATTGGGAGTCCATTTTAGAGTGAAATACTTTAGATCAGAGTCAAACCCTAAAAGTATTTTTGCTTTAACAGCAAATATTGTTCTGTACCAACAAAATATAAAAGCGTATAGAAACCCATTACCTAGTAAACATAGATGATCATGCAACAGGCTTCATCAGTTTTGACTCAATATGGACTCACTAGCAAAGCTTACCTGAGGTCCAATGAACACACGGTATTTATTGTCTGGGCTGTCTCCTCCAATCAAGAAGGAGTTGGGTCCAATTTGCTGGAGTAGGTAAAGACGGGCCCTCATGACCTTGTTGACCCTGCGATTGGTCTCTTCAGGACTGTAAGGGGAGAAGCCGTCAGGTGATGGCGCTCGTCGAGGTGGTGTTACCCTGCCGCTCTGAAACTAGACAAAAGCCAAAAGGCGTGCACATTAGAGACAAACCCTTCAATACAATCTGACCATTATTCATTTGTCTGCTTGATTTGTTTTCAAAACTTGTGGTCTGTGGACGCAACTATAAACCAAATAGCTGATCTTGCGTAGAACATTTTATTATAAATAATTTAAAAACGAGTAATAGATCATTATAAATGTCAGCTCGTGTCAGTAATAATCGTAACATTCTTCTGTGCTAGAGTGTGGAAATAAGTCTTACAGGAACTGGAGATGCCCGCTTCCTGCGAACGCCGGGGGACTCTGGTTTCCCAGCCATCTTGGTAGATGAGGAAGTAGAAGAGATGGAAGATGAGGAAGGTCCAGGGGAGGGGCTGCGACGGCCTTTGCTCTGAGAGGAAGAGGAACTTGCGCTGTCGCTGCCTGCGTCGAGCCCCAGCCGTCCAGTTTCACTGCTGTCTGGCCGCAGGGGAATGGGCTTCACGACCTGAATAATACACATGGGATATACATGGGATACACACCATTACTACAACACAAGACACTCTAAAAAGATATGTCCCGTTTAAAAGAGGGGGAATAATGAAGGCAGAAAAATTTTACTGTTTGTGGCCACATGAGGTAGCAGTATATCAGTGAAAGGGCTGTGACTGACCACTGGGCCTCTCTTGTTCCTCCTCTCCAGCCACTCGTGTTTCCAGGTGGGCATGCAGGTGGCCTTGAGCTTCTCCCGGATCATGCGCTCCTCTGGCCGATCCTCCATCTTTTGCAACCCACGCAGCGTCTCTTTGTTCTCCATTTCACGGCTAAATCCAGAGAAACAAAGAAGAAACAACGTTACACTCACTAAAATGCTTCATGCATGCCTCAAGCCTTCGAAAAATCCCTTTATAATCAATGAATGTCCAAAGCAACTTTTAGGTCGGTCTAAAGTTAATGAAATCCAGCAGCCTCAGGATAGCCACTCTCCAGTCCATAACAGACAAACATACTGAAGGCCACCATGGCATGCGAGGTCGATGGAGAGAGCCGAGTAAGCAGAGTAAATGGAGCCTCCTCTCTCTCACCATTTAGGTCAACGGCAGTCGGGGAGCTTCAGAACAAACAGCCTGCCTCGTAGCAGAGGATGTTATGATAAGGAGCCCTGGCAGTCTGAGCCCATAACACTTACTGCTTTGTGAAAGAGTTCTTTTTAGGAACCAACACCCTAAGTGCTTTTAAAAGACAACAGACAAAATCTGGTTGAGAAAGCCTAAAGTCTCTGGCCAGTCCAGCACCGAGGTGTTGAAGCTAACATAGCTTATTCTACCTGTCCAAACTGGGTAAGAATAGACCTGTGGGACAGTGGGCTTAGTGTTTCTGCAGCATTGGCTACCCATCCCTTGACACATGTCCTAAAACAGACAGTATCACTTTCAGAGATTTTAAAAGTGCATAAATAGTTTTAGAAAAGTCCATTTTAGGACACAGACTTTTAAATGTTTTAAAGAACAACCCATTGAGCAAATACACACTAAACTAATTAAGTGCTTACAATGCTATAAATTACTGATTATAATCAAAATTGCAGGGGCCAAGTCTCATTAAAATCAATTATATCTGATGTTATTGTGGAAATCCCCTGGCCAGCCTGCCATGTCAGCTTAATGAGAAGAACAGAGTGAGCAGAACAGAGATAAAGAAGGACCCTACCACCTCTTTGGCTCCAAATGCCCATGTGTGGGAGGGTGGTCAGGACAGGGGAAGGGCAGTTGTGGCCAGCTTTCATCTTTAATTAAGGGCAGAATCGATGGGGCACACCCCTTTAGCCTTTTTCGATTACTCCATAAGGGGTGGCGTAACAATAACAAACCAGAACAGGAAAGCCAGACTTCCTTTACTGAACCCAGCCTCGTTTGAAGCAAAGGATGCATCAAAGAGGAAATGTGCTGAAGTCCTGACAACTGCAAAAACATTTACAGTCAAAAGGAACTACATTTTTCTAGTTTCTCATTTAACTTTAAGATCCAATAAATGCAGCTTCAAGCTGCAATTGTATGTAGCCAATGACTGTCTTTGGAAGTATGGAAAGAACCTTTACCAGTTTGCTTCACCTACATCACACAAACCGCGAGTACTTCCAGAGAAACAGTCATTCAAAAAGTCTGCACCAAACACCTTCTAGGTACATCTAGGAGGTAACTACAGTAATCAGAGTGCAAACAAACAAGCGAGAGGCACGTAGCACTGGCACTCCCATGAGGAGAGAACTGAACTCCCTGGAGCCTATCTCAAGCACAACGAAACCAGATAGCAGGAGTTTACCATCTCTGCTCTGAAAGAAAAAGTCGGTGGTGACCAGCCCTCGCCTCTCGGATAACAGCTATCCCACAGTGCCATGAGCCAGGAACAAAGAGGCATTGTGGGCCATGCAGGTGGGATGTAGAAGAGCCGGCGGCTGGGAATCCATTTCAAACCTCCTCATAAGCCAGTACTGTGCTTCTCACACACACACACACACACACACACACACACACAACCTAAAATGCATGCACATGCACCATAAACATGTGCATGCACACACCCTTTCTTTTTTTTTTTTTTTTTCCTCATGAACTAAACGGTTCCCAGGTCTCAAGTTACTACTCAGACAATCAGCAGCTCTCTGCTGGAGGGGATACTGGAGTCGAAGCACTGCACATAATAGCAGGAGCTACTTGTTCTTAGAAGGACTTAACAGTCCCACACACTCGACACACAGCCCTTAAATAAAGGTTCCAAACATAGACAAAAGCACAAGAAGCTTAATGACAACTAAACTAAGTCAAAAACACAATACGGGTCAACAAAGAAGGCCAGTGTGAAAATCAGAGGATATAACCTTTTTAAAAACACACACACACACACACTGCTCAAGTCCTAAAACTGATCAAGACAAAGGCAGCAGGTGTTTTGTGAATTCTTTGCCAACAACACTGTGCGTCAAAGCTGATGTCCTTTCCAAATATGAGGAAACAGAACACACTCAGGAAAAGTACTTGTGCACTTGACCTGCTCTGATTAAGGAAGATCACATGGTGCTGTTTATGTTAAGCTAAAAAAAAACAAAAGACCAACACACAGAAATGGTCAATTTTCAGATTTTCATTTAGTTAATCATAAACAGAAATAAATTGAGAATAACCCCAAAAAAAAAAAAAAAAAAAAAAAACAGTAACTAAAAAGAAAAGAAAAAAAAATGTATATAAAATACACCCAACACCACACAAAATAGTTTTATCATCTCAAACGTACCGGATCAGCCACGCCAAGGCCAAACAATGACTTTTGAGACAAGTCAATTCTACAGTTTTGGCATACCATTTAAACAGCTCCCAAGCAGCAAAAAAAAAAAAAAATGGTGGCAAAGATAGTTTGTTTGGCTACGTCCCGTACAGTCACCCTACCACACTAAAGAATTTCTCAAAATTGCAAGCCATTACATGGTTACTCGTAGGTGGAGCACTAGTCAGACATTCTGCTGCAGTTAAACAGTATATGATTTGGGTTTTGTAGGGATTTCACAAATACACTAAATGATTCTTAGTTGACTCCTTGATTGTACGTGCTTCACCCCGTGACACAGAAATAGCTCTTTAGAATCTGCTTGGTGTGTCAGAACCATTCTGCCATTTCAGCATTATGGAAAGCAATAAAGCTCACTCAACTTCTACTACTATGTTCCACTCTCCATGAAGTGGACTTGCAAAGAGGAAGCTAGCAGGAGAGGTAGGATCTAGGAATATTTCCAAGAAGTCAGGTCAGATTGTAACAAAGTTAATAATTTCTCCTACATTTTACCACACACTTGCAGTAAAATATCTACTCATCCTAAACTGAAGTCCATACATCAGCAAGCTACAGAACCAAAATCCAATATAGCTAGCATTTGCTAGCAGTGAGTTGGTCCATGTTTTGACTGCTCATTAACGAGTTAACAGAAGCCTGTAGTCTTCGGTGTGAAATCTCTTTACCTATTAACAGTTCAGTGCTGACTTGCAATATAAAATCAGCAAGCAGGTAGGGGAATAGAGCTTCTGCTGAGCTACTGAGTAAACATAGATGAGAACATTGCTTCTGCCTCGCAAACCCGCCGAGACAAACGCCTCTCATCAAAGAGCTGAGGATGACGCAGCCGAAAACAAGTCAGACTTATGCAACAACGTCCCAGGGGGAGATCAAAAAGTGCCTAAACAAAAACTTTGCGCAAAAAACACTGAGCAAGCCTTGAACTTTAAAAGTGGACGCTATAAGCTAAAAGATGTGCGCTCCTGGCCTTTCTAATTAATTCCGAGCCATTAGATATTGGATTGTACTGACAGGGTCAGCAAATAATTTACAATGGAAAACAACTTTCCAGCTCCTTGCAACGAGACTTGCAGGGTTAGCACTGCAGATAGACAGCCAAGACCTGCAATATATTAAGCTCTCCCTTCTTAAAATAAATGTAGTATAAAGGGAGTCAGCAGATCAGACAGGCTAACGTGAAAATTTAGCATCGAGTACACACTTTGAGGGAGACTTGCTCTTAAGATCAGCAACTGACTTTTAAAACACAAGTCTGTCTTTATTTAGAGAACCGAAACTTTTGCGAAAACAGATCAAGCTGCAAGAGCGAGAAACGGTCTACACAAAAACTGCAGTATTCCGGGTTCGACAGGGGAGGATTTAGGCAGTACAGATGTCAGTGTATGAGCAATGCTCACAACTTCTTGTCTTTTACAGAGTAAGCATTAGGGAAGTCAGAGGTGATGACCTCCTGCAACAAGCATGCGTACATCACACGATGCACACTGTCCAAAATAACAGAACGAGAGGTTTCATCTTCCATCAGCTGTTGCTAAACAACAGCACGAGCTGGGACGGTTGCAGAGTGTTTTGAAAGACGCATATTTGTCAGGGTTTTTTTTCGTTTTAAAACTGTACACCCCTAGCCTGCCAATGGGTATAAAAGGCACAGCAGAGGGCCATCCTGGAGGTTTGTTAACCATCAGGCTACATTATGCCTCTATAATAAATCAAACACTGACCTATGGTGGGCAACATGGTACAAATATCACCAATATGAATGCACACATACAGAGGAAAGACTTCTTGTAGTAAACAAATCTACATTTCTGAATCTAAATGCATCTCAATAAGCAGTTTCAGCTTAAATCATATAGTCTTACTGAAAATTCAGTTGTTTCCTTAAACAAGTAGCTTTCATATCAGTCTTATGAGTGCCTTGGCTCAGCCTGTTTGGGAACCTGAAGAGATTTTGGCTGTCTCATGAAGCTGGCTGTGAAGATGCCAAGAGAGTGCAAAGCTTCATTCGAATAGTATTAAGAACAAAATAAAATTAAGAAAAATATCAAAATTGTTTTGATTGGATTAACATGAACAGGTTTCCCCCCCCTCACTCACTGCACAATTTATTAATCTATATTTCGGTTTGCTCACAGAGATCCAGCAAAACAGTAGTGTCACATTTAAATAATTTGAGGGAGGGAGGGAAATAAAAAAGGTATAAATTTAAGAATGTGTGGAAAAACAGACAATTTAAAAAATTAAACAGACAATACATTTCAGTGCCTAGTCAGCTACTGGGTTCTGCAAGAAACAATGCACTTGGCCAGGGTACTGATAATCCTGCAACATCCTACTGTATTATAATAAACTTTCACAACCCCCCCCCCCAAAAAAAAAACCCCAGAAAATTGCCTGCGT
>JAFFST010044974.1:42184-53404 GCA_022414735.1 Noturus placidus | reverse complement strand
ACCTTACTGTGTCAAGCAGCTCCTATTTAAGTGATGCCTTGATTGTGAACAGGTGTGGCAATAATCAGGCCTGGGTGTGGCTAGAGAAATTGAACTCAGGTGTGGACAACCACAGTTATAGTATGTTATAACAAGGGGGGCAATCAATTTTTCACACAGGGCCATGATGGTTTGTATTTTTTTTCACCTTTAATAATAAACACCTTCATTTACAAATTGCATTTTGTGTTTACTTGTGTTGTCCTTGACTATTGTTTAAATTGGTTTGATGTTCCGAAAGACTTAAGTGTGACAAACATGCAAAGGAACAGGAAATGAGGAAGGGGGCAAACACTTTCACACCACTGTACAGGAGAAAATATTTTCTATATGTTCCGCTTTAATTGTCCCTGCCAACGGATATGTCTTTTCTTCATCTATTCTGTTTATTTTATTTATTTGTGTCTATTCTTTTTAAATATATTCACGTTTGTTAAGGAAAATCAATGTCCAAGCACTTGGACCCCCCCAGTGTCCATACCATAGTTATGCCCTTGGTTATAGGAAATCCGAAAAATGATGCTCTTTCTTAATATATTATAATGTTCTTTTGCTAAGCATGGAGATGGAGAGAAAACGCGAAACACTAACACCGGAACCGAAGAAAGAGGAAACAGTAGGAACATTAGAGTTTAAAAAAATAAATAAATAAAAATTAAAAAGAGAAATGACCAGGAAAGCAGAATAAAGACATTGCAAGGCTTCTAGACAGAGAAGTAACTGTGGTGATTTATTTATTTATTTATTTTTAAACTTGCCTCAAAAAAAAAGCAGGGACATTACTGTCAGCAATGAAGCCAAAAGCCACGAAAGAGATTGATACACAGCAAGTTAAATCTCCTCAGTAGTCCATCTCATGCAAGAAAAAAAGGACACTGTTACAACTCTATCCAGTGCTGAATTGTTGCATGAGAACATTAAAGAGGAAAGAAAGCGAGAACTGTCAGAAAGAAAGAAAAAACTCTATTCAAACATAATGCTCCTTCATGACCAAACAGGGCCTTGAAGAGGCGAAGGAAGGAAAGAAGAAAAAAAAAAAAAAAAAGAGACAAAACTTGACCTCGAAACAACAGACGAAGACAAAAGGAAAAACAACTGCGGAACAGCGTCCCAGGGAAGCATTGGGCCCGAAGCAGCAGCCCGGATGAATGCTCTGAGGGAGTAAAGGAGTGGCTGAGTAAACACATTTCGAAAGCCTTTTTTTTGAAAAGCAGGCTGGAATGTAGCTAATGGGAGGGTCAAAGTGGCTAGAGAGTCTGCATGAGGGTTATTCAGCTGTTTTTTTTTTTTTTTTTTTTAAATAAATGGCTCTCTCTAAATATTTGGTCCACCTCGATGCGGCATCACAAAGTCCATCTGCCAGCACATGGAGTGGAGTAGGCTGTCCAGAGCACCAAGCAATCTCTCATTCCCAAGTCACCATCCACATGTTTGGCTCATATTACCCATCCCTTGAAGAGCAAGATGACTGGAGGTCAGTGCTGCGTTCCCAAGCTGTTACTGGTTACATGTTCCCCCCACAGCTTTAACTCATTGCTCTGGGGGACAACTGGATGAACTGTTGATTGCAGTGTTAATATGGAGGACAGCTCGATTTACCCTCTGGTGGTAAACAAGAGACCAGCAAACATGCTAGCAAAGAGGCCCGTTACATCCTTCTTGTCATTTGAGACATGGATATCAGCTTCTTATTGTGCACTGGGTCCCCACCCCCTTCATCTTCCTACAAATATTAGAGATACATATTAGCATGGACAAGCGTCAAGTCAATGCAGTTCTGCAAAGTTTATTATACTTCATAGTAAACTGCAGAGAAATCTTTTTCATACGCATGTTCCTCCACAACATTCTGCAACACCACTACACAAGTGTGTGCGTGTGTGTGTGTATGTGGGAGTTTTATTGCCATGCCAGTTGCATGCACCCCTCTGTTCGACAACAATGGTCCTCTTATTGGGCCATCAAGATTTGGCCTGATGCCCACAGTACAGCATTCGCAGTCAAATAACCAATTTTTCACACGTCCAACTATAAATGTAGTTTACTCTAAGGGTAAACAAGCGTTCGAGTTAGAGCTCTTTGCACTTTTATGCTTGAACTTAACAGTAATTAACTGCAAAGTGCGCAGGCCAGAGACAAAATCCCTGAAGGATTAGTGCGGCAGTTGACCGGGACAAGACCTAGTATGAGCAGAAGCGAATATTTTACCAGACCTTTAGAGGACATCTTGACTGTCTACGCACCGCCACCTGTTCGACGTGGCCGATTTACAACATTAATCACAGTGGAGAAATAACAAAAAGTATTAAAAGTTAATAAAAGAGAAAGAATACAAGGAATGCCTGGAAATTTGAGCTATTCAGAAATAAAGGAAGTGCTGGCTAACAGGGCTGGGTAATAATGATCTATCCATATTGCAATAATTAGTTTCACAGCAGATATACATGTGGCAGAAGTAGAGGAAGACGTAAATGATTGAGAAACAATAGATTTAGTGGAATTCGTGTTTCAGCTGTCTGTACCCTACGTGCACACCTCTATAAATGTGAAGGAGTGTATCCAGTAAAAGTCAGTTTGAAGGAGTTCAGACATTACTGGTAATGGTAACTTTCCAGATTTTGAAAGTGACAATACCAAACACTTCTACGGAACCACAGAGCACATAAGCGCCAAAGCTATTTCCTCTTTCATTTTTACAAATTAATGCAGATCTGGTGATGAGGAATTTTTTGGTTTTTTGGCTATATGAACTGGGTCAGTCTCACATATGGATGTGCTAAGGACGTCTACCAAAGGCCCCTCCACAAGACATTGTTTTAACTAGTAATCTGGGCCTGATTATTCAGGGACCTGTGTGTTTGCTTTTCACATGTAATCTCTAGCTTGCCTCGTCCTGCTGCTAACTAAACAGAAAGGGGGGGGGACCCTGTGCAGGCCCACAAGGCCTAATGGACATGGAAATATCTGGACTTTTGGTGCCAGCATCCAGGCATGAGCGTTTCAGCTAACCCAGGCTTTAAACAGACGTTCCTGGTGACCGTGAAGAGGCCTTGACTAGTTAGACAAAATAGGCCAAATCTCAGGAGACCGCCACTCGACAGAATGAGGGCAAATATCTTTACACACTAACACCAGCTATATTTACAGGCGAGATAGCACACTGAGGGCGATTCCCAGGTTGTTTTTGGTTCAATACATATGTGGTCAGGTGAAGAAAAAAAAACCAAGTACACCCCATAGAAATTGTTGTTTTTCTTTAACATATTTGGACAAGAAAACATTTGATCAGACTTGAAACAGTGCATATTAATGAAGTTGATATACTTGAACAAAATCTCAACATAAATACCAATAGATGTTAAAATATCCTTTAGATTTCAAAATATCCATAAATGACCTTACTTGTGACATTGATGGCGCGCTCATTAAACAATCTACTACTGTAAAAATATTTAGGAATCATCTTTAATCCCTCCCTCACCTTTGAAGCTAATAAACTCTAACATTGGATTCTTTCACCTTCGTTTCATTGCTCGTGTCCGTCCGTTCTTTAGCCTCAAAGACGCTGAAGCACTGGTTCATGCATTTATATCCTCGTGTCTTGATTATTGCAATGCTATCCTCATTGGTTTACAGGCTAATTGTATTGCTAGGTTGCAAAACATTCCAAACTCTGCCACTAGACTTCTTACACATACCAAGCGCTCAGCTCGCATTACTCCAATCCTGTCTGAATGGCATTGGATACCAGTTTCAGTTCACGTTCAATATGAAATAATCCTGCTCACACGTAAATCACGTCACGATTTGGCACCTTTCTATCTTAGTGAACTGTTTCTCCCCTACAACCCGACCCACTCTCTCAGGTCCTCTGGGCTCAGACTCCTCTCTGTCCCTTGAACTTGTCTCTCCACTATGGGTGGCAGGTCTTTCAGTGTAGTAGCACCCAAAATCTGTACTTCATTCCCTCTGACTCTTTGCAATTTTTCGTTCTCAATGTTATCTGTCCTAATCAGGTTCTATGCATCTTTCTTAGTGACCATTATCTGTACTGTGTTTGTTCATTATTTTGTGTTTGTCCATTGTTTATGGCTCAGAAGCTAGTATTGCACTGTTTAGCAGAAATCACTTACTGCAGGAATTTTGCACAAGTGTCCACCAGGCTTGCTGGAATATTTGACCGCTCTTCAACACAATAAGATGATTAAGGGGTTTCTTGCATGTTCTGCCCATTTCAAATCCCCCCACAACATTTCAATGGGATTAAAATCCAGGCTTTGACTAGGCCATACCATAACCCTCCATTTTTTTTTCTTTTAAGCCATTCCTTTGTGGATTTGCGAGTGTGCTTAGGACCATTATCCTGTTGAAAGGTCCACTTTCGGTTCAACTTCAACTTTGACAGATGGCCTCACATTATCTTCAAGAACTGTTTGATATGATGCAGAATTCATAGTTAAATCAATGAATGCAAGCTCTCTAGTCCATGAGGCAGCGAACAACTCCAAACCATAACATTTCCACCACCGTGTTTCACAGTTGGTATGAGGTGCTTCTCCTGAAAACCTGTTTTTGGTCTGCGCCAGACATGTCTGCTGTTACTGTGGCCCAACAACTCCATCTTTCATACATCTGTCCAGAGCACATTATTCCAAAAGGCTTGGTTTTGCCTATACACTCATTGATTAACTGTAGTCTTGTAAAGGCTTTTTCCCCTGCACAGAAAAATTTGTACAATATCTTTGATTGTACAAGCATGCACTTTAACACCAACAGATGCAAGACTTACTAACAGAACCTGGGATAAAAGTTTGGAGTTCTTGGAGACTTCTTTTTTGCATTAGACTCTTTAGCTCTTGGCTTGAAATGGCTGGGACGGCCAGTCCTGGACAAATTGGAAGTCGTTCGAAATTTGCGCCATTAGTAGATAATTTTCCGTACAGTGGAATGAAGTATAGCAAATAATTTGGAGATCTTTCTAAATCCCTTGCCAGACTCATAGGCATCCACAAAATTTATCAGAAGGCCTTATAGATTTCTTTAAATCTTGGCACGATGATGCCACACACCTCAAGAGCAAAGAACACCAGACACTAGATATAAGAGGGTTTTAAATAAGACAGGTTCCACCTGCACTCCCTAAACAGGTCCTAATCACTGGCACCCAATACTGAATACCTAATTCTAATTTTATGGATATGAAGGTGGGATAAATGTATGGAGGTACTTACTTTTTCCCTCTGACTGCTCTGGTTTTATTTTTTAATTTAAATTGTGAAATTGCATGTTCTCCGCGTGCATCGGGGGTTTCCTCCCCCAGTCCAAAGACATGCATGGTAGGCTGATTGGCGTGTCCAAAGTGTCTGGGGTGTATGAATGGGTGTGTGAGTGTGCATGTGATTGTGCCCTGTGATGGACTGGCACCCTGTCCAGGGTGTACCTCGCCCTGTGCCCGATGTTTCCTGGGATAGGCTCCAGGTTCCCCGTGACCGTGATAAAGGAGTAAGCAGTAGAGGATGGATCGATGGACTACAAAATGTCAATTTTATGTGTCATTTGAGTGGATCACCTTTATTAATAGGCACAGTTTCAAAGTGGATCAAATGTTTGCTTGTTCAAATAGGTCAAGAGACCCAACAATTTCCATGGGGTGTACTTATTTTTTCACATGACAAGATTTTTTAATTCTATTATTCAGTATGTGCTACCAGACATTAAAAACCACTAAACTGATTTGATGTTAAAACTTTGTAGTAAAAATGGTAAAATATTAATGCTTACAGATATTTTATATATATATATATTCTCCTTAACTATTTATACAAGTGAATTTTTTTAAATATAAAAATACATTTATTCTGAGACATTAATTAAAGCATCATCAAACAGTTTATGCGGCAACATACCCAAATGTTCTGAATTACAGATTTAGGCTGTCATATTGGGTATTTTCTGTGACCTCAAATGACCCAAATTACCATAAGTTCAAACTTCAAATAACATACATATCAGTACAAATAGTTTTAGCCCGTGTGCAAGCGTGTGGAGAGAGACACGTTTCTGATCCCCATGCCAAACATTCAGTTTCTGAACATTCTTGTCCTTGCCTACTTAGCAACCAAATACTTCAGACAACAGCAACCATAAACAGCTCATGATACACATTAGCATGTAGCCTTCACAACTACAACTTCACAACTCTTTCATTCCCGTTAAGTTGAACTGTAACACAAGGAGTTTAAAAACTGCACGCATCTATTTACACACATCACCCCCACAATATACACCCCAAGTGTCATATGTCAAACAAGAGCATCTGTGGCCCACGCTGCACCAGACATCAGCCTCAGAGCGTGTTTATGATATCTCAGACTTCTGTTCGTTTCTGTTCAGGGTGAGGCTGACTTCATGGTTTCCAGCAAAACTCTTCAAAAGTCTTCAAAAAGCTCCATACATTCTTCTTACCGTATCACTTTCACGAGTAGAGGCTTCCCGAGGGAAAAGCATTGACCTGTAGCAGGTTGAAGTGTCAGGTTTAAGACAGAAACCCTTCGTCCCATGTCACAGCTATAAAGTCAGTGCAGTTCCAGATGTTACTGTCGCAGCTAATTTGAAGGAAGGTCAGTTTTATAGCGTCGAGTCTGTCAAAACCTCTTAGCATGGTGATAGTGAATCACATGCTGTCTTTACACATGACAAGAGCACAGGATGTAGAGAAGTGGTCTTAAACATATACAATTCAGGGAAACATTAACTACCATCTATTTATGATTCTTAACTAATTACAAATATCTCCTTTTAAATGTCCAAATATGATAGCTGGTTGTGATATTTGATGAAGACTAAAATCTAAATATCCATTGCTTGACAATGGAACTGGCAAGGTTGAGCAATGTACTACATCACAAGGTCTCATTGATGGCATAATAGGAATGATGTGGAGGAACTATTACCCACCCACACACTTAAAAGACAAAACTGCATTTACGATCCATGTTTTAATGTTTTTTTCCTTAAAGCCCTACTGAGCTCATATCATGTTTCCTCTGAAGACCAAACATGGTAAAGCAGACCTATTCATACCCCCCACCCCCCCAACCATGAGGCTGACTTCCTAGTTGAGATCCTGCACCCAACCATTTAAACTTTTATTTCAAATGAATTCAAAATCCATTTACCAAGACAGAAAGCAAAGCTGCCACATCTCTCAAAACAGAAACTCAAATCAAGATGAGATTACAATGGGAGATTGGGGTTGGTCTGGACCGTGCTTCCAGGGGGTTGATTAAATGAAATTTTTCTTCATCAATTTGTATAGCGCTTTTTACAAATGGTACATTGTCTCAAAGCAGCTTTACAGAAATATCATTTTTACATTTACAAGCGACTTACTAATGAGATCACATTCACACACCAATGGTAGCAGAGCTGCCATGCAAGGTGCTAGCTTGCCATTGGGGGCAATTTAGGGTTCAGTGTCTTGCCCAAGGACACTTCGGCATGGGATCACCAACCCTACGATTAGTGGATTAGTGGACAACCCGCTCTACCGACTGAACCACAGCCGCCCATTAAATTAATTAATCTCAGATTCATACATCCATTTGCTCTGCCATTTTTATTTGAGAAATACTCTTCTTTTGGTATATTTTTTGCATTCCAGTTCAGTCAAATAAAAAGTTAAAACATAGAGTTCCTATGCAAAATGCATAAGGTCTGACAATTAATATTTGTCTTTTCCATATTACTCCCACCCTCGCTATCTGGAATTTCCTCCCAAAAGTTTGAATATCACTGTGGTACACAGAAAAGCTGTAACCATAACCTGCACAACAGGTCACCGTCAGGCTGCATGAATCTGCAGTCTGGGCTAAAGTGAATTATTCTTGTAACCATTGGTGATGGTGTTGCTTGTGATTTCACAAAAATCCAAAATAATCCACTTTTAGACATTTAGTAACATCAAATAATCTGATGTGGATGCCAGAGATTATATTGTGTTTTTGTCTAGGCAGGCAGACATGACCTTGTTAGTCCAATTATATTGCAATAACCGTTAGGCTACTTCAAACCGCGTCTCCATTTTTGTATTAGGAAAGAAAGACAGAAAGAAAGACAGACAGACAGACAGAAAGAACTAAAAAGCATTCGATATGTGCTGTTGATTCAACATGTCATGACCAATATGTAAAAAAAACAAGGAATAACAATTGCTATAACTTGTTCCACAGAACTTAATCACCACTAAATCTCTGATCCAACAAACCGCCTACATTTAGTTTCACACCACCATGCAATAACAGTGTGTTTCACTTGGCTAGATGAAAGTCCCATGACATTTTCCTAGCCAGTGGAGGTATCTTATCCTCGATCTGACTGGCTGCCTTCTGTAAACCAAAACATCACAGCTCCTGTCACATCCGCTGGAAATGCAAACAAATTAATTACGTTCCCATGGGTTGGGAACACCCAGCTCAGTCCACGCTGACGGAAACTTTCATCCGCAACACTACCACAGCAGCGGTTTCACAACTTGTGGCCCAAACCGCTGCTAAGTGATCAACAAATACACAACTTAGTGGTTTTCAAAATTACAACCACAATACAACTTCAGAACTTTATATACAAAAATGTCAAGCTCTGGTATTTGCTCAAACTGCCAATCAGGAGTTGTTCCTATAAAACACAGAAAGTACATTCAGTTCTCACCCTGCGTGGCCAACTGACCCTTTCCCTTCAAACAAATTGGTCCCTACAGTGATCAAGGGGGAAGCCTTCAAAGGGCACAAACACAGGCCAGACCTCTGAGTAAGGTAGCCTTTTTAAAACTATGCCAACCCGACACAGCGCTTGAATAGCAGCCGCCTTTGATCTTTTCTCAAGTAGACGTCGGGGACTGCATTCGAGTAGATGAGCTCCTCCTCATGCCAGAGTACACAGACAGGAGAACAACTGTTTTTGGATCCTTTTCAATACCTGTCGAGAAGAAAGCATCTACCTGTGACATTTGGGTGGGTGTGTGGGAGCACGATGCTCCTCTTCTCACCTGAGGGGACACGACAGTAAATGAATCAGGCGAGTGACGCAAATTTGCTCTGCTCTGACTCAGATTCCCTTTACTGCTCCAACATGCATGTGTGAATAAACAGGACAGAAAAGCAACGCCTCTGCTTAAAACACCACAATCTCAAATCCACTAGAGCACGAGAAGTTTTTAAGAGCAATCGGATCCGCTCACACCGACACATGATATTCATTCAGATCACAACACCAACACAAAGCAACTGAGGAATTCAACCTGTCTGAAGACTCAAGGTGGATCAGTTTATGCTCTTACCCTATAAAACAAACCATGGAGAATCCATCTTTTCCCTTCCATGGCCTCACATTTTAATACAGACACACACAAACAAAAACCCTGAAACAAATTCTCACCAAACATCACAGTAATTAAAGACTCCTTCATTCCAGTAGACACCAAAGAACACTATTATTCACTTTATTATACTGATCTATTTATTCATCTTTGCAACATACTTAATCATTGTCGAACATGAGCTTTTCCTTTTAAGGTAAAGCTACAAAAACAGAAACTAATGTCCTTTCCCTGTTGCGCAGAGATGGACAACTAACATGGATATGCTGAGAAGAAGGGGGGGGGGGGTCTTCATGGCTTTACAGAGCTTATGTCATGCAGAGCTTGTTCCTCCTAAAACAACAGCGTACAAGAGTAGGGTTTAGAGCAGAACCATACCATGTGTTTATTATAAATACTAAATATTTAAACAAAACATGAAGTATACACCCCAAAAAATCTACCCATTTTGTTCTTGAATGAAAGTCCACAGCAACTTTCTTTTCCCTATGAACTAAATACATCTGTTCCACTGGCCAAAACCATTATGACATCAACAAAGCTGCCCAGCCTGCAAGAAACAGCTTTCACTCACATATATATATATATATATATATATATATATATATACATACATATACATATATACACACACACACCCATCCATCCTCTACCGCTTACTCCTCTATCAGGGTCACGGGGAACCTGGAGCCTATCCCAGGAAGCATCGGGTACACCCTGGACAGGCTGCCAGTCCATCGCAGGGCACAATCACATACACACTCACACACCTATTCATACACTACGGACACTTTAGACACGCCAATCAGCCTACCATGCCTGTCCTTGGACTGGGGGAGGAAACCCCCGACGCACGGGGAGAACATGCAAACTCCGTGCACACATTTGCCTAGGTAATGAATTTGCTTACTAGGAACCAGATAAAGAATGCACACATTAAATTCAGAAAATGTGTGATAATTGCATCAGAGCAATCTGGTACATTGTAAAATTGAGCACTTATCAATAGTGATGTGTCCAGGACATGCAGGATGCACAAACCCTTGTTGTTGATATTATTACAACCCTGCAATTAATTATCTATCTATCTATCTATCTCGATCTATCCATTTCACATACCCGACACTCACTCGGACAATCCTCCGACATACTGCACCAGGACTTTTGAACATGCAACATTTTCTGATAATGCCCATTTCATACAATACATAAACATACTGCTACCATTGTTTTGTATTCTCATCCTATTTACATTAATGAGCCACCTCCTCACATGTTATATTCTTACTATCATGCTGTAATAAAATGTTCGCTCATATTAAAAACAACCTATGGTGTCTGTGGCTCAGGTTGTAGAGCGGGTTGTCGGTTCGACTCCCGGCCCACGTGACTCCACATACCCCAGTGTCCTCGGGCATGACAGTGAACCCCAAGTTTCTCCCAATGGCAAGTTCGCCCTACATAAGTGTGCCCTTTTCCATTTAACCCTAATTTATTTTATCCCCCCACGCCCAGGTGAGAGAAACTTAAGAGAATTGGAAATTTTGCTTAGAAGGGGATGTGAAAGAAATATTCATTCATATTTTAGATTAGATACAACAGAGCAATAAAAATGATGTGCTTCCCAAAATAAATAAATAAACAAACAAAAACATTACACACAAATGTCAGCCTCAAGCTCCTATTTTAATTCATACACAAGTACCCATCCATCCATCTTCAACCGCTTACTCCTTTTCAGGGTCACGGGGAACCTGGAGCCTATCCCAGGAGGCATCGGGCACAAGGCGGGGTACACCCTGGAC
>JAFFST010044974.1:30208-42164 GCA_022414735.1 Noturus placidus | reverse complement strand
GTCCATCGCAGGGCACAATCACATACACATTCATACACTACGGACACTTTAGACACGCCAATCAACCTACCATGCATGTCTTTATATATTTGATTAAAAACAGATCTCTCAGCTTCCACAAGGTAAGAATCACTACAAACCTCCTGGAGCTAATATTAGTGTCTGTCCATTCATGCCCATGTGCTTGAAGACCCCATGTGTGCAACTTTCCTGCTCTTCTAAAAAACTTCTCCAGGCGACATGACAGACAGAACTTAAATAAACCTTCATTCCCTGCAGAACGGGGGCGCACGGTGGCTTAGTGGTTAGCACGTTCGCCTCACACCTCCGGGGTCCAGGGTTCGGGTCCCGTCGGGGCCATGTGTGTGTGGAGTTTGCATGTTCTCCCCGTGCGTCGGGGGTTTCCTCCGGGTACTCCGGTTTCCTCCCCCAGTCCAAAGACATGCATGTTAGGCTGATTGGTGTGTCTAAAGTGTCTGTAGTGTATGAATGCGAGTGTGTATGTGATTGTGCCCTGCGATGGACTGGCACCCTGTCCAGGGTGTACCCCGCCTTGTGCCCGATGCCTCCTGGGATAGGCTCCAGGTTCCCCGTGACCCTGAAAAGGAGTAAGCGGTTGAAGATGGATGGATGGATGGATGGATGGATGGATCCCTGCAGAACAAACGATGTGGAACAGTGAAAGCCAGCAAAAGCACACCGTGGAACACCAATACACCATTTCTCATTCAGAACTCAGGCTTGAAGATCATAAACACAGCGCGCGCTGTGCGGAAGTGGACTTTTACAGGCAGGCATATCATCAATATATTCCTGCTCACACCGTGTCCATGTACACGAGAAGATTTCATTCGGAATATGTGATGAATAAAGGGAATGAAAGTGGAGTTTCACCTCTGCTGTGTCGAGTTCACGTCCACTGAAGTTCCTGGAGCTGCATGTTCAACGCTGAGGTGCTCACTGCTGCTTCTACAAGAAGTTTTCGGTAATTCCTGAGCGCCTGGAGACAAACTACTGCTCGTTTGGTCAAGAAGAGGCTGTTCAGTTAGTGAGTTGCTGTGCTGGACATGCCGGCTGTGCGGGGATAAAGTGGCGTGCACGGCGGCAGGAGAGGACACGGATAAGTAGTGGAGCTGTGCGGCGATGGGAGCCGCGCCGCTCTCGGCTTTCTCCAGATCCACGCTCCTCACTTTCCGCAGCTCTTTCCGTCTCCACTGCGCGTTTTCCCCGGGGATTCTCTTCACCTTACCGGGACTGCTCGGAAGACTTGGCGCACTACAACCGCCCTGAAGTTCAAGTCCGCATCCAACATTCACACACTCGTCTGAGTCTAATAATCCCGACGACGAGGTCCGGCTCCCCGCCGTCGCCATTTTCTGTCCAGAATTTTTGCCACTTAAAAGGTGCAATTGGAGAGGGAGTGGAGGGAGCAAGAGGAAGGAGGAGCTTGTGGGAGGAGCCAAGGCACTTACGTTCTGTTTACACGCGCTGCTATGTGGAAGGCCATTGGGGTGTTAATGTTTCGGTTTAAGGCTCTGGTATACAGTGAACCCTCGCTATATCGCGGTTCACCTTTCGCGGTCTCGCTGCATCGCGGATTTGCATAGCGCACTGTGTTCTGCATTCTGATTGGCTAAACAGTCTCTCCGCTTCTTCTCTACCTGTGTGTCAATAACGTTGCGGTTTAAACACGTCCGTAAAACAGCTTTCCAAATTTAAGTTTGCAAATTCTCTTCCAGCCAGAAGAGCAGTCAAATACACGAGTCACTATTTTTCCTACTGTACTTTGTATTTTTTTTTCATAATCATTTTTCATTTTCTCCCGTTCTAATCCAATGCCTCGGGTCGCGCGCGGTGGGGCGGTGCTGATCTCCGCAATTTGAAGCCTTCAGTTCGTATTGATGATTAAAATTTTTATTTTACAGTACAGTAATTATTTGTAAAAAAAAAAAAAAAAAAGTTTATACAGTACTTTTATTTGTTAAACAAATGCTTGGGCCTGTAAAAAGGTTTTGTTCTTTGGTTTCAATGTATTGTGGAGTATTTCATTGTATAATAATTGTAAAAAAAAATAAAAGGTTACTACTTTTATTTATTCATTGGGGCGGCTGTGGCTCAGTCGGTAGAGCGGGTTGTCCACTAATCCACTAATCGTAGGGTTGGCGGTTCGAATCCCGGCCCGGGTGATCCCATGCCGAAGTGTCCTTGGGCAAGACACTGAACCCTAAGTTGCCCCCAATGGCAAGCTAGCACCTTGCATGCAGCTCTGCTCCCATTGGTGTGTGAATGTGCTCTCATTAGTAAGTCGCTTGTAAATGTAAAAATGATATTTCTGTAAAGCTGCTTTGAGACAATGTACCATTGTAAAAAAGCGCTATACAAATTGATAAATTAAATTAATTACTTCGCGGATTTCACCTATCACGGGTTCTTTTTGGAACGTAACCCCCGCGTGAAAAATGAGGGATCACTGTACTTCGTTTTTTCGCACAGTCGTACACATAGCCTTTCAAAGTATATTCCGTTTGACATGTGCGCGTGCGTACACAAGACATGCACACTATGACAATTTTCACTATCGTTCCTGGTCTAGAGTCAGTACAGGGCAATAAAGGACTGAAGGATGACAACGAAGAATCATGCTTGTGCAATCTGTCACCACGATTAACACCCATATACAAATCCTTATTCTCTTTAAGGCTAGAATTATACAAATGCGGGTACATTCTAACCTGTCGTTTGTTTATTCCGTTTTTTCTCTTCAACTACCTTGAGATTCCTCGGCCCTGGGTCACTGTTGCCACCTTATGGAACAACTAAATAGTGTAAAGAGAATTTAAATGTGCATGTGCGGCGGTTCGAAAAATCGGGCATGTACTTTGTTGATGATGAAATTTGTCCCCTGTATTGTACGCCGTTCCTAGCATTCCTATTTTCTTGTATGTGGGTCTGTGTTCGTTAGTTCTAACGTGACATAAATATAAAGAATTCTAAATTCAAAAGATATTGAATTTATTTGAGGATTAATACATTTTAGAAGTTTGTGTTTATGTTGAGGTAGTAACAAAAAAGTGCAATCTGTACCTCCTTTTGCACCACCCATCTATTTTCCATAGCATTTATTCCGCACAGGGTCTTAAGGTCACAAGGGAGTGTATCCTCACTGCAGCCTGTTGTGCGATGACATATTGGATTAGATCCACTACATACTGGATGTAACCCTAACCCAGCACCCCCCTATCTCAACACTCTCTTTGAAGTTTATTTTCCCTCACACAATCTGCAATCAGTTAATAACTGACCCCTGGTAGTGCCTCCTCAGCGAGGAATGAGGTCCCTTTCCAGAACCTTCAAATTGACGGTTCCTCACTGGTGGAATGAACTTCCAACCTCAATCCGGACAGAAGAATCGGTCACTATCTCCAAACACTAACCATAACAGTAGATTAATTACTTTTATTACTTAGTGACTGCCATCGGTGCATGCATGTTACAACATCTAGTAGGGCGACTGTGGCTCAGTCGGCAGAGCGGGTTGTTCACTAATCGTAGGGTTGACGGTTCGAATCCCGGCCCGGATGACTCCACATGCCGAAGTGTCCTTGGGCAAGACATTGAACCCTAAGTTGCCCCCGAAGGCAAGCAAGCACCTTGCATGGCAGCTCTGCTACCATTGGTGTGTAAGTGCGTGGGTGAATGAGACCCAGTGTAAAGCACTTTGGATAAAAGCGCTATATAAGTGCACCATTTAGTAGTGGAAATAATCCAATACGTCATCACGCCTGGAGTCTATCCCAGGGAACTAGGGACAGCCTGAACTGGGTGGCGACCCATCGCTGGGCACAATCACTCAGTTTGGAATGGCCAATTTCACACAATTTGGAAATGCCAATCAATTCATGTCTTTGGACTTGCGAAGGAAACTGAAGTACCCTGAAGCACAGGGAGAACATGTAAACTCTGCAAACACAGGGTGGAGACAGGATTGAACCTCCAACCCTGGAGGTGTCAGGCAAGCATGCTAACCACTAAGCCACTGTGCCTCTCCTTTTGCACCACAGTTTTAAATAGTTATAGTTATAAGGCATTCTTGTACTATGTGTACTTCTACTTACTTCCAGTTTTGCACTGTGTATTGCATTGTTCTGTCTCTTACATGGCATTTATTTAAAATCTCCTGGTACTTCATAGAGTCATAATGCCATGTATCCTAACAAAGGTCCCAAATCCTTTGGAGGAAAAACAGTGCTGCATCATCACACATCCTACACAATGCTTAATAGAAGGGATTAGGTTCTTTTCTGTATAACCATCTTTATTTTTTACTTTAAATTCCCATTGGGTGTGTGTTGTCTAAAGCTCTATTTTTGTCTGCTCTCACAATAGAACCCAGTAACAGTCAAGGCACCTGTAGTGGCTAGTGAACACCAGACACTTATATTTATGGATAGATGAAAGAAAAGACTTTCTTCTGGCACACCTTTCAAATGGGGTTGGTGTCTAAATGTAGATTTGGTGACCGTCAATATTAAGACATTTACGCATCTCTAACCGTCCTCCACATTAAATAGCTAAGGGAATTTGGTCTCTCTCTATGTCATGTAATATTTATGCCCTAGTGACAGTTAAGCATTCCTAAACACTCAGGTGAACTTAAAAATGATAAATATAAATAGGAACATATGCCAGTTGAATTTTCTTCATAAGAATTTTCAGCGCTACCAATGGCCTCGATGGCTTCCCATACTACCTAGTCACCTAGACACAATGCACTTTCATGTAGTGTTTCAGGTAAAAGTAAATAACTAACCGAATTTATAATGCATTCACGTTTGAAACGATACTGCAGGCACTTTTATTAAACAGTTATAGGCACAAAAGAGGAGAAAATGGAAACAACATTTGTTATACATGGAATGACAGCAGTTATTGTTTACTGGAATTGAAGATGATATATGTCATACGTTATGCCAATTACTATGTATGTTATCTCACATTGTTGTGCCTTTGTTCTAGACTACAACTTGAGAAAAATAAAGGAGACACTCGGAGGTAAAGTTAACTCGTGTATTCAACCAGAGCAAGAGCAAGCAACATATCAATGCGCATGGCTAATTACCAATCAGAAAGCAATGCTAAGGGGAGTGATTCCACTTAAAGAAATTAGATCCACTCTAAACACTACACACATAGGTAAACATCATCAGTTGGTGTCTTTGGCAACTCCGAGTCAATGCAGCTCACGTGTCCTGTGTGTGTGCGCGCGCGCGTGCGTGCGTGCGTGCGTACATGCATTGTGTGTGTGTGTGTGTGTGTGTGTGCGCGCGCGCGCGCGTGCATAAGTGGTTTAGTGCATCCCCATGTGAAACATTTCCTCATCTAAAGCAGTGATTGCTTCATGTCTTGTCCTGCATAAAAGTACACAGGTCCTACATGTAATTCAAGATGCCAAATCAGAGCATGCCACATTTTATAGAACAATTCCTCCAAAGAAGCACCACAGGTCCATTTGAGATGTTGAATATTGCTACATTGTGCTTTTAGGTACAGGATGGCTAGCAAAAACAATTTCCTGTCAGTGTGGCTCCAATCTATTACTGCATGCTATTCTTAGCCAGTCAGGCTTCCTGTAGCTTCTGCATTTCCTGCTCACGTGGAACGCCGCTCAAACAATCTTTCTGCTCTCACTTTTGTTATCTCAGTTCTGCTCAGCCCTTTTCAACGATTTTGTGGAAACAGATCAAAGGAACTAGGCAACTTTGAACTAGGAACTAGGCAAATTTGCTCAGAAAAAGATCCCTTAAGGAGAATTGAAACAATGCTTAGTATATGTCAAAGGCCAAATGGACTGCATTAGATAGACATAAACTTTTATAGACTTCTCACATTAACACATGGTTTGTATTTAGACAAATGACTAGGCTCAGCTACCACAGTGACCTTTAGTAATGATCACCCATCATATAGAAAAGACTATCCCGGGGATTACAGGTACCTTATTTTCATCTCCGCCTTCTTTCTTTAAAAGAAGTCAAAGTGTATCATATTGCTGTAACAATAACGGTCACATTTGACACTTTTGGTGTTGGATGTAAGTGCTTCAAAGAGCTGAGTGATGTATGGAGGCAGAGTTTTCAGAAATGCAAGTCTATACCTATACCTCAGCTTAGCTTGTCAACATGTAGTACTGTACATGAAAAACATTACATCATGGCTTGTGCATGGATGTGCACTACTTTGGGAAATTGCTGAATTTGGAGTCCCCCAGCTTTGTTTGACTTTGTTCATCATCGCATATACCACCATTACCGTACACGTCTTTGTTTATTCTGCTGATTAAAATGACCCATTTTAAATTTTAAATAGAAAACCCGGCAATGTCCTTATGTAAAAATCACATACGTATCACATGTGATCAAAGGATTTTCACATGACTATGTGAGTAAAATGCGGTCGCACATGAAAGATGCATTTCAGCGTTATGACCTGAAATTGAAAATGTGAATTTAAGAAAACACATTTGACATCATATGAATAATATGTTCCCATGAGACAAATGAAACCACATATGAAAATAAGTGAATCTCACACACACACACACAAAATGTGCAAAAATAAAACCGGTGAAATGTCCACAAGTGAAAAATGGGTGAAAAATAATGGGTCAAAAACCATATGTCCAATTTACATTTGAATCATGTGATTATTCACATACTTTATGATGTTTGTGTGACTTCTTTAAAGTCGCTAAAAATATTTTCCAACAGAAAACAAGGCATATGATCGGCGTGTTGTGCATTGTTTAAATCAGAGTGACCAACGGTGCATGTACGAACATGGTGCAGCGCAGCGTAACTGTAGAAAGTGTGTGAGTTTGAATTAATGCATTATTATCAGAGGTAAGGTAACATGTGCTGCTGGGATATTAAGTCAGATAACCTTTTACATCTCTTTTGGATCGTTCCATCTCAAGTACTCCAATGCAGGTTGCTTGACAGTGTTTAATTTTTTGGAAATTCTTGGGGTGATTACCTCTATGTATTGACATTGTAAAACAACTTACTTGGTTTAACTACAACGGCCATCGTTGTTTGATGGCACACAATAAATTTTGGTTACAGCTGTTTACAGAAACCTCAGTATCTTGTCTGAGGATGGTCCTAGCTTCTTGCTGCAAAGACTGATCTCTAGAGCACAATACAAGGTAGATAGAACTTAAGTCCAAATATAATCCAGTCTAAAAGTCCTGCATGCACACTATACTTACCTAGATACTCCCTGAAAAAAATTAAGTCTGAGTCTCAAACCTTTGTAACCAATATATATTATAACACATTATATATTGACCCTAAAAGTGGTACTATGAGCAATCTTGAGCATTACAGTTGGACTTAAGTTCTAAGTCTAAGGAATATGATCGTGCAAATTGTTTATATTTTTCCACGTACCTTGTAATGTGCTCTAGAGATCAGTTTTAGTTTCAAGGGGCTAGGACCATCCTGAGCCAAAATATTGAAGTTTTTGAACAGCTGTATAACCAAAATTTGTTACAAAAGTGGCCGTTGTAGTTTATACGAAGAAAAAAAAAACTGGTGGTTTTGTAATGCCAATACATAGAGGTCACTCAAAAATAAATAAACAAATGGTCGAGCAACCAACTTTGCAATTATTGGTCCACTTGAGATGGAACAACCCACTCCCTTTTAATAGTCTAGTTTAAGCAGTGCAGCGCAGTGACCTTTTCATGATGACATGCAATAGACTTCACATTTTTTATATTCATTCATTCAGAGTCACAGTGGATCTTGAACACTGAACACTGGGTCCAAGTACACTGGGTGCGAAGCAGGAATACACCCTGAATGGGACTCCAGTTCTTGGCAGGGCATCATGCATACACATTCACACACTCATTCTCACCTATGGGCAATTTAGCATAGTCAATCCTGGCAAGTTTTAGGAGGTAGGAGAAAACAAGTGAACCTGAAGGAAACTTCACACAACCAGTAATCAGAGCTCAGGATTGGACTGGAGACCTTGGACCTTGTGAGATGGTAATGCTAATCACTGAGGTATTGAGGGTTGTAATCTACTTTTTATTTTTAAGGTTATTTAAGTTTTGTAAAGCTAAAATTGTCTAAACTGGGAGTGTTTAGTGTTAGACCAGAATTTTAATGAATCAGATATTAATTAGCTGATACTGTGCTAGACAAATCACGTGCTGTTTTGGTCAAATATTTGATGGCAATGTTTTTACATGAAACAAAATTTTCCACTGTGTCGTTCCGGTCTGTCTGGCACCTTTTGTTTTTTCCTTGAGTAGTATGAAGCTCGTGGCAGCTTTCTAAATATGTCCCACAACTGTCATTGAACTTTTGCACCGCTCAATGACACGTCATGCCACTCATTCCATTTGATTTGACATTGATTTCACACTGGCAAAGCATCTGGCAGCCGGACAAATATCTTTAACCCCAGCATGCCATTTGCTTTATTTGCCCCATGCTTTACTTGATGATGGCTTTAAGATTGAGCTCTTCTTTGCCCTAAATCCTCAAGATTTCCAGCCCGACACTGCGGTCCAGGAAGCGGATCCTGCTGTGCTGATTCAAGCCCTGCATGCAGACACAGCATCCATCCACATGGCCGGCAGAGCTGGGACCTTAGCCCAGAATGTGTCACTGGCAGGAGTAGGGGGCAGCGTTTGTCCTGGAAACCCCCACTAGGCTAGGCTTCTAGGTGCATACCTTCAGAAGTGGCATTCCAATGCTGGAGGGTTTGTGGTGAGAAGATTTGCAACACTCTTGCACACCCACACACAGTAGCAAACACACATTTACACATTTGCACATTGTTGACTTTGAACGCTCTACTAACTTATAATGTCTTCTTTTTTTTGGATGAGACATGTCGTCAGTGCGTTCACATTAGTCTTTAAACCACTGGTAAGCAATTTTAATCCTAGCTCTTATGGCAGATTTGTGGCCACATTTTTACTTTGAAGGCTGACGATTAGGAGAAACCAAAATCATTACGCCAAACATTTCATCCCACAGTTTGGTGGCAAGTTTGAAATAGCATTTAAATAACATTATTGTGGCTTCTCTGCTGCTATTCGCCTGACTCGTTCACTTTGGTACAAATGTTTTCTGTATTTTTTTTAGCTGTGCCTTCTATATATGGCTGGAGGTTTAAGCCTAGTGAAGATATGACACTGAGAACTGATTATTAAATTTCAGCTACTATTTTTAATTATTGTCGTTTTTTAAATATCCAATACTGAGCTCACTGCTAGATCATTAAACATAGTGAATGGTGCTGGTATTCCCCTGATCCATGTGTGGTGTAGGATTTGAGATGTGAGATGGGGGGATTTGGAGAGGGGGGGTGGTTTGTCATCCCGCCAAGAACTTAGGTTATGCAAAACATTTACAGCTCTGGAGCTCGACAAAGCATTGACTCTGATGGTATCTTCAAGTTGAATGTCACTTGTCAGCATGTCACTGTTGCTGGAATAGTGGCTCTGAGTCATGGATGTACATAATACTCACCTGTCATAATAGATTTGACCTAAAGACATTCAAACATATTAAAAGACATAGAAGTCCAAATGAAAGCATAAATAATATTCAATCTGGTCTTAATTGATTATCTTCCTAGATTATCCTGCACTATGAGTTATCCATCCATGCATCCATCCATCTTCTATACCGCTTACACTTCCTTCAGGGTCACGGGGAACTTGGAGCCTATCCCAGGGAGCATAGGGCACAAGGCGGGGTACTTCCTGGACAGGGTTCCAATCCGTCACAGGATTGCGATCACATACACATTCACACACCCATTCATACACTATGGACACTTTGGTTATGCCAATCAACCTACCATGCATGTCTTTGGACTGAGGAGGAAACCGGAGTACCCGGAGGAAACCCCTGCAGCATGGGGAGAACATGAAAACTCCACACACACAGGGCCACGGTGGGAATCGAACCCTGGAGGTTTGAGGCGAACGTGCTAACCACTAAGCCACCGTGCACCCCGCACTATGAGTTATGAATATTTGAATCCTAACTTACTTCAATGTACTTAATTTCCTGTCATGGGTGCTCAAAATTCATATTGTAAATGTTCAAAAACTCAACATGTTGTGCTGTAGGGGAAGTCTGAACTTATTTTAAATCTTATTTTAAGGACTAAACCATGACAGGGTGTGCTGTTAAAGGAAAATAATCAACAACGATGTGGCTTTATGCGGCCTAACAGGAAGTGCTGTTTTTACCATCCTGAAGTTGATTATTTTCATATAACACCTTGCCTCAAAGTGTTTTAATCCTCCTATACCATAACAAAGTGCCAATGATGTAGCAGTAGAAAGATTTCAGCCTGGAACCTCCACAAAAATAACAAAATAACTGGCCTTGATAGTTTAATGTATCTAATCAATGTAAAGTCACATTTTATGATAGCACCAAATACGCACACTTCAGAGATATAGCATTAAAAGGTTAAGTCTTTCCCACCAAAAAGATTTAAAATCGACCATTGTAAGTGTGTTTGTGTTTGAGTGGAAGAGAGACGAGGAGAGACCAAGAGACAGGCAGGATGAATGGGAAGAGTTATTTACAACACACTCAAGATCCTATGTCCTACAACATCCTACAGCCTGATTTACCCATAAGAGTCTAAATATGTCCACAACAGCCACAAGAAAGTGTGTGAGGCTCCAATGAGACAGTTAACTGGAAATTACAGTCATATTTTGGACGTTTTAAATCATTTAGATAAAAAAAGAAGAGACATCTGCTGTAGCACATCTGTATCAGTAAGAGTGATGCTGCAAGCTGGCCTTTAGGATCCCTGATCTAGAGAGCTGAAGGATGGAAAGAGATGAAATGAAATGGATAAACCTCAACCTTCAGGCACAGATTTATTCATCAAAACTAGCACTTTAGGTTCTTTTTATGGGCAGTGTCCTCTCAGAAAAATTCAAACCAATGAAACATGGTTACAGAATATTTTTCTTCCTTATACAGTAACCGACCTTAACACATCTGGCTCTATCTTCAGTGTGCTCATGGAGAAGTCTTTTTCTTTAATGTGGTATCACTACCGCCTTCTTTCAGCCTTCAACAAACAGATAAATGTCAGAGTCAGTGAGTTACTCTTAAATGTCTGTCTTAAACTGCAGGATTTTTTTTTCACCAGACATTTGTACAGTGTAATATATTCATGTCATAACAAAACCCTAAATGTGCACCAGAAAGGAATCCGTTTCCAAGGTTTTATCACAAGTACTGAATCAGAGCAAATAAAATGTAGTTACACTCATAGGCTCAGCAATGTTCACCAAATGAGCTTTGTAGCATTTCTTTCAGCCAATAAAATCTCTAGTACCAAAAAACGATTCTTTAAGGCTTCTTTGGATAGTTAAGATTTCAGAGCTTCCTAAAGCTGGATCTTATTTGTAACCTCTTTGACAGGGAAATATGCAACGTGTTGTAGGGTTCTACGTACATAGAATCTTTAAGGTCTCTCCAATAAGGACAAACCGAAAAAGCCGAACACTTGGGTGTTTTTAACCAAGTGTTTGTACCCTGAAAAATACAGTTTGGTATTTGTTTCTCTCATTAAAAAATAAGAAATACATAATGGGGCATGCTCTCATGGAAAGTAATCAATGGGGTGGTATGATCATTGTCCATTAACAGTACAGTGCCCTCCACTAATATTGGCACTCATGGTAAATATGAGCAAAGAAAGCTGTGAAAAATTGTCTATTGTTTATCACTTTGATCTTTTGTTTAAAAAAAATCTTTGTTAGATATAGGTGTGTAACATTTATCGGCACCCTTTCAGTCAATACTTTGTGCTACCTCCCTTTACCAAGATAAATGTCAGAGTCTTCTCCTATAATGCCTGATGAGGTTGGAGAATATATGGTAAGGGATCTGAG
>JAFFST010044973.1:20775-31902 GCA_022414735.1 Noturus placidus | reverse complement strand
TATATGTGTAAACTACACTACACTGAACATATGGAACTTTTTCATATATACAGGTTTCAGAATTCGAAGGTTTTATAATTTCTACATATTTTAAAACAAAAAATGTAAATGTTTAATATGAATATTTAATATTCAAGATTCTGCACTAAATTTGTGATACTGACCATGTTAACTGCTTTGTACAATATTGAAGCATGTATTTAGATGACACACTGATGGATTTGAACTAAAATGGATGATAAGGGGCACATAGTGGCTTAGTGGTTAGGAGATTCAAATCACACCGCCAGGGTTGGGGGTTCGATTCCCGCCGCTGCCATTTGTGTGAAGAGTTTGCATGTTCTCCTCATGCTGCCGGGGCTTCCTCTGGGTAATCCGGTTCCCTCCCCTAGTCTAAAGACATGCATGGTAGGCTGATTGGCATTTCCAAATTGTCTGTAGTGTATGAATGGGTATGTGAATGTGATTGTGCCCTGCAATGGATTGGCACCCTGTCCAGGGTGTACCCCGCCCTGTGCCTGATGCTCCTTGGGATAGGCTCCAGGTTCCAGACTGAAGGATAAGCGATATAGAAGATGGATGGATGAAAATATTTTCCTCAAACTTGGAGTCCATGCCAGCTCAAGTGTCATTAAAGCAACAAGGATACATAACAAATACTAACAAACCATGATATTCATATTCTACTTTTTAATTCTACTTTTCACTTTTTTTTTTATTGTTGATTGAAAGACTTAATAGCTCTGAATTATACTCTTGGATTGAGTCTTGTATAGACTGCATTTGTTGTTAAAAAGGATAAACCAACATAAAGACCGGAGTGCTGTCTATGGTAGAAAAGCAAGCCATTTTGAAGCTGAGGGACAATTGTAGCCACTGCCCAAACAATTGGCATAGCCAATACAACAATTTGGAATGTCCTGATAAAGTAAGAAACTACTAGTGTACTAACAACCAGACATCGTACAGGTTGGCCAAGGAAAACGACAACAGTTATTTACTATATTTTTCTTTAAGACAGGGGTCATCAGTCTTATCAAAGGGCTGGTGTGGCTGTATGCTTTCATTACTGCCAAATTGGAGGTGCAATGTTCTAATTTACTTATCACATCTAGATGTAAATATCAGGAAACAAAAGCTGAAATTCTGATCGAACATCTCATATCACGTAACTGAACATAATGGAGGTTAAGACAGATGCAAGTGCAGATAAGAGCTTTTATTAAAGAGAGGCAGGCAGACAAATTCAAACCAAGAGACAGTAGCATGGTGAAAAAACAGGATATGGGTCAGGCGATTGGCAAACAAGCACAAACAAGTCAAAACAGGAACCGATGAACATATACAAGAACAGGATCAAAACTAGGACACAAACCAATGTCTCAGTAAATGGAAACTCATGTGATACTTTGCAAAGAATTAATGAATTGAAAGTACTTTAAACTGTGGTTGTGATTGCACTGTGAATAGGATGTAGGTGTGTGTGATTTAGAATGAAGGTGAGTGTTCTGGGTTTTTTTTTTTTTGATTGTTCTGGGAATTGCAGTCCATGGCTGCCATGTATGTAGGCTGCAGTGCAGGATGGGAAATGCAGTCACTGGTTTGCTATGATACGACGCTCCAATTCAAATGACTTTATAGTTTAAACTAAACTATGCGTGCATCTGGCTTTAGCATTTTGTACCAACTGCAACAATCAACAGTTGTTCTAGGCAAACCAAGATAGAATTACAAGTGAATTACAATAGTCAAACCTAGATATTATAAATGCATGAATAACAGTTTTGAGGTCCTTCTTGGAGAACATAATCTTGATTTTAGCAATAGCTCTTAACTGAAAGTTTACAACAGCACTAATCTACTTATCAAAGCACAGTGTGGAGTCAAAAATGACACCAAGGCTTTTGACACAGTCGTGCACATTCGAAGAGAGGGGACAAAGCTGACTGACAACGTGAGAGGAGAGAGAGCTGATGGACCAAAGATGATTATTATGGTTTTATTGTTGTTTAGCTGTAAAAAGTTAATGTCCATCCAGCATTTTATGTCATGCAGACAGTCAAACAAACTAAATATAGAGCAGGTCTTATTTTTCACAGGAAGATAAAGCTGAGTGTCATCCGCATAGAAATGATATGAAACAGTGTCTCTTAGAAGAGGACCCAAAATGGAACCCTGGGAAACACCATAGGACATTTGAACACAGGATGAGAAACACTTCCCTACATTAACAGAAAAGTTTCACTCCTTGATATAACAGGCAAACCACTCCAGCACAGGCCCCTGAAACCCAGCAACACGATCAAGTTTTTGCAAAAGTAAATCATGATCTACTGTGTCAAATGCTGCACTCAAATCAAGCAAGATTAAAATACAGCAAGGGCCAGAGTCAAGAGTGAGTAAGATATCATTGGCAACCTTCTACAAAGCAGATTCAATACTGTGAAGTTCCCTGAATCAAAGATACTAAAATCACTCTGAGAATAGACAACTTTATCTAAGACTTTTGAACTGAAAGGTAGTTTGGAAATGGATCTGTAGTTATTCATGACATGTTGATCAAGATGATCAAGTTTTTTTTTACAGCATGTTTAAAAGTGCCAGGCATCACTCCATAAAATTAATAAGATAATTGGTGCACTTATATAGCGCTTTTATCCAAAGCGCTTTACACTGTGTCTCATTCACCCATTCACACACACCAATGGTAGCAGAGCTGCCATGCAAGGCGCTGACTTGCCATCGTGAGAAACTTGGGGTTCAGTGTCTTGCCCGAGGACACTTCGGCATGTGGAGTCATGTGGGCCAGGAATCGAACCGCCAACCCTATGATTAGTGGACAACCCACTCTGCCACCTGAGCCACATCCGCCCCACTAATTCTTCTCCCAAATAGAAGTGAAAGAGATTTGTTCTGCTAAGAAGTACAGTGAGTGTCTCTCTCAGTTTTCAGTAAATAATCCAACCAGGTATCGAAACACACAAAAATTTTAGTCATCACACAGTTCGCCACACTTTTGTGGCCCTGCTTTACTTTTACCTACCTATAACCTCAAAGTTAACCACCAATGATGGTTATATGGGATTATTTAGCTTTTTAAAACAAGGACAAAAAAAAAAAAAAAAAAAAAAACAGACAAAAAAAAACAATCATGGTCATAAAGAAATGGCAAGAAATACCAAGAAATGGTCTTAAAAAGAAGGAGCAAGAAAACCTTTCCCTCTTGACAGTTCTCCACTAGTCAGGTAATTGATGTTGATTTTTTTAGTCTTTATCAGCCTGTCGCAGTGCCTCTTACACCCCAACATTCATTACATAACATATCTGACAAGAAAATAACAATATGTCCGTCTGTTTTTCAATAGGCTTAATTGGTTAATAGAATGCAAAAATGTTTATTTGGGTGACTTTGGTAGTATTTTTGGTAACTTCTTCAAAGCATCATCTGTAAATTAAATTCACCAGCATATATCAGAGTTATGCTCTCTGCAGCAACAAACACTGTTTAGGAATACAGTAACACTATTTGATAAAGAACAAATGATTATGTGTCTCTGCCTCATTCCTAATTTATATTTTGAAAAAAAAAATAATAAAAAGTTTTTTGACAGATTAGGTCAAATTTTATCAGCCAGATCTTATTCACCTTGCATTGAGGGATGAAATAGAGTATGAATATATTAGTTAGAATGAACTGATAATGTCTTCCAAGAGCGTTAGCTGGACTGGTCCAGTCTCTTCTTGATTAAAAAAAAAAGTATTTAAAAACATACTTCTATATAGGCTGTTTCCTTTCAAAGGGAACTCAACGTTACATGAGCTAAATGCTGTGGGAAGCGCCCTCGCACGTGACCAGTATCTGAAGCTTGTGTAACATCATGCCTATGTATAGGCATGCCGTGATTAGAGGATGTGGCAATTAAGTGCATCCTATGATATAAAAACAGCACATGGAAACTACGCCATCAGCCTCTATTATCTGAGGCGAAGACGCAACTCTCAGGCATGCCCCAATATGACAAAGCGACGCAATGTCTTGTTCCCTTCTCAGGGAACAGGGTTGCATGCTTATCACAAATGTTCCCTTTAAAAGGAAACTCCACATTGCATTTAGTATAACACTATGTGAACGAGAATATCCACTCTGTCATACTGGGGATATGTCCTGTATAAAAAGATCCATGCCGGAGGGTCACTACAAGACACTCAAGCCCAGGGTGGAATGTATATACAGGCTGTAATATCAAATGAATGTGTGTGGCGTAGACCATCCCGCTGCCGCACACATATTCTGTAAGGGTACCCCTTTGAACAAAGCCTTTGAGGAGACGACAGCACTAGTGGTGAACCTTTATGCCCAGAGGCATAACAAGACCATGCACCTCATAAGCAATAGAGATTGCTTCCACTATCCAATTAGAGATGCGCTGCTTTGACACAGCATCACCTCTACTATCAGTGCAAAGCAGACCAGCAGCTGCTCTGACTTACGCCACTGGCCGGAGTGGTGGATGCAAGTACAGAGAGCCCTTACTGGACTCTGGTCATATGAATTAGATGCTATCAGTAGGTAATGATACAACCACCAGTGGCAGTGTGCTACAACAGCTACATTTAAACAGCAACTTATTTTCCTTTAGCAACTGTCATAACTGTCTATATTCATTTATTATATTTTCAAAGCATAAATCCATTTTTCAAATATATCAGCAATAACAATAACAATTATTATTATTATATTATTTAATTTAAAGAGACACTCATTATAGAATAAAAGGAGGTGTAGAAAAGAAGTTTTAAATTAAAAATGTATCAGGCAGGATGTGAATTTGTGGGTCGTGCAGATTTTTTACTGGTCAAATACCGGAATTTGATAATCAAACCATGATGCTAAACAGATACAAATAGGAGTTGCACTATTTGCTTGCTAGAAAGGTTCACAGGGGAACTGCTTGAGACTATAATTGTACATTGGGACCACAAGTCTTTCATGCTGGTTCAGGGAAGAGTTAATTCATTAGTAACTTAGTACCTGCCTTGTCAGGATTAAGATGATTTAAATTAGGTTACAAGTTTTGTTTTCATTTTGGGAAATAAAAGCAAGAAAATATGTTGAAAATATCACTTAATGGTACAAATACCAAGTATTTGAGACCATGTAGCTGAGGTTGAGGAATGGTCAGAGCCAGTCCACATTGAATGTGCTAGCATGTCTATCTCTGGGTTTTTATTTGAAAGTGTTTCCAGGGGTATAGTGGTACATTCAATCGTACTTCATTAACAAAACAACAACAACAACAAAAAAATAAATAAATAAAATAAATAAATAAATAAATAAAAACAAAGAACCATCCAGTTCAGGCAAAACTGTCTTAAATCTGAATATGGATACAGATACTTGAGCACTAAACAGATAAAGCTACATAAAGTGCTATTGTGGTACATATCTACATCACATACATCTAAAGGTTTTTTGCTAGTATTAATGATTAGAAATTATTGATGGTAAATGACCGGACACTCACAATACAGCCTAGAAGTAAGAGTAGTTTCACTAGATTGCATATACAAAAAAGCTGCAAATGTTAACAATGCCCCTTTCTCTAACATGAACCATTTGTAACTTTAATAAAAGAGGGTTCTGACAGATTTACAACCATGTGTGTGTGCGTGTGTGTGGATCTAGCCCACATGGTGATGTGGATAATGTGGTAGTGCAGTAGTTAGCAGGAAGTTGCATTGTTGGCTCTCACCTGCTTGCTAAACTCTTGCTTATAACCTGTTGCCATTGGCTAGCCCTTATGGTGAACAGGGAAGTAACTTTGTGCAAGTCTTCCTGTGCCAGTACATAGCCTCTCCTTCTCTAAGACTCCTGCCAGGGCTCCCCGTGACCACACACGGCAACTAGGTAACTTTGGTGGGGGATATGTGAGCTTCAGTGGTCCCCAGAGGTTGTTTATGACCAGTGACTGATCTATTACCTTGTGGGTAAATATATTAAGACAAAGGCTAGGGGAGCACACCCCAAGAGAAAAGCAACGTGTTGGCGGCACACCTCAGGCAGTCCTTCAACAGACTGGAGATCCAGCAGCCTTCTGAAGCCATGATTGGGGACTGGTCATCCAGGGTTTCCCACTTCCCACCAGGCTTGAGCTCATCACGGTGAAGACAGTGATACTGGGGACTGCACAACCGTGGTGGCACTCTAAAAACTTTGTTGTGTAGGTCTGCATCTCTGCCCTAAGCGAGAAAAAGCTCATGGGTGAAGGTTTTCTGAAAGAAGAGGGAAGTAGGTGCACCTTCTTCTGGAGAGGCACCTTCTTCCTCTGAGGATGTCGCTCTGCTTTCCTGATCTGCTGAGGAAGTCGCTTTGCTGCGCAGTCTCCTGGTTCAACTGGGAACATTTTGCCTAGGGGCCCAATGGAGAGGAGTGTTTTGTGGCGCTCCGGGAGGAGTGCCCTTGGGGGGGATATGCGTGTTCGGATTTTGACCGGAGTATTAGATAAGATACATTAGATTAGTTAAGTTATGTTTCTTGGTAGATATAGTTATATAGTTAGTTTAACTTTAGATTTGTTTATTTAGTCCACGCTGGTTTTTCCACTTCTAGTTTATAGTCACAGTTTATAGTCAATGTTTCTTGGTTTTTGTCTTGACCCTGTTTTCTGTGACTGCAACTTGATTCCTGCTTTGCCCCATTTATGCCTGTCTGCCGATCGCCTGTCCCTTTGCATGTCTTGACTAAGTTTTGGATTACGATTTGTATTTATCTGCCTTTGTCTCCTTTAATAAAACTGTTAAATGCACTTGCATCCGTCTTGCATCTTGCGAAGTGACAAACGCACTTTGCCTGTCTTCACCATAGAACATCAGCCACTCACAATAGTTCCATCCCTTATGTTCCATCCATTATGGCTGGCTTGGGCATGTTATACCTGGGAAGCATCCTATCTGAAGGCTGCAAAATCGACCATGAAATCCACAACCATATGAAACAAGCCTCTGTAGCTTTTGGCAAACTCACACAAAAGGTCTTTCAAAATTAGCAGCTCCATCTGCACACCAAAGTATCTATAAATCCGTTTGTATCAAAACTCTCCTATACAGCTGTGAAGCCTGGGTTACATAACGTCTCAACCTAAGGATGCTGGAATGCTTCCATATAAGATGTCTACAGTGAATCTTCGGGCTCTCATGGTGTGATTGAGTACCACATTCGGAAATGCTTGGAAGGACAAACTGCAAAAGCATGGATGACACAATAACTGAACACCAACTTAGCTGGCTTGGGCATGTTATTAGGTTGCCTCCAGATCACCTGCAATGGCAAGTCTCGTATAAACAACTTCATCTTGCCCATCGGTCCGCAGGGGGTCAGAAGAAGAGTACAAAGACTCATCACCAAGGAAATGTCAAATCGATCCCTCACGACTGGAAGAAGTTCCTGTTAACCATTCCCTCTAGTGGCAGCTCTGCCACATAGGAATAGAGCAGATGAAATTGGAGAGAAACATGAACCGCAAAAAAGACTACGGAGACATACAGTCATGCCTGCCTCCACTAACCCAGACTTCACATCTCCAACATGCAATAAAATTTGTAGATCACAGATTGGACTCAGATAGCTATCAAATAACACACTGTTAATGAGGAGGAATAAGAGGAATAAGCTGAGAAAGAGAGAGTGTGTGTGTGTGTGTGTGTGTGTGTGTGTGTGTGTGTGGGTGTGTATTTACACAGAGCATTCCAGGACAAAATTAAAGTGACATTTATGACATTCATGCACTCTGTATCGACCCATGTCTCAAAGTTTTCTTTGATATTATGGGTTTCCATGGTTATACAAAAATCATTCTAAGCAGAACAGTAATAAAAAGCTGAGGGCAATGAGCCAGACATGGGAGTTCAAAATAAACATCCAGTATTACTACATTCAAAAAATGTACCTTCACCAAACACTTATTGTGAAAGGAGAAGGTTAGCTGTGTCAATGAGATAGACAAATTTGCTACATAAATTCAATAGGACCAAATTTTTATTTCACATTTCCCCCCACCCCTTGGAAGGAAGTACACATGACCTGACACTTTCCCAGAGCTAATTTTCTTAACACATTCTGTGCTGTTCAATAATTCAGTGCACAGATTTAGCATGTGAACTCTTGACTCGCCATTAAATTCTTGACTCAATGTAAAATCCAAAAGGTCTTCAGAAGAGAATAATGTGATGTGTTTCATCAAATCGGTTATAGATATGTGTGCATAAAATGCACGCCTTTAATAGAAGTCTGAAATGCTAAGGTAATTCATTATGCCTTGTCTTGTTTATATTTTCTTCAAATGGAACAAAATACCCCTGTTGCTAAAAAAGGATAATAATACAGATGATGTCTTAAAATAGACAGTGGTAGTAATTTAATTGAACAGTGCATGTAGTTCATTATAGGTGACAATTTCAATTAAGCATTCTCATTTCGCTTGCGTCTTTTCCCAGTTGCAGAATGCAGGGGAAGAGTTCTTGTAATTAAGAGAGCGAGAGAGAGAGAGAGAGAGAGAGAGAGAGAGAGGAAGAAAGAAAGAAAGAAAGAAAGAAAGAAAGAGTCTTATATCTCCCACTGATAATGATCTCTTTCTTTTCTCTCACTTCCTCTGTGCGGTGAGTTCTTCTAGGAATTAGAAACAACACATATGTGCTGCCTGAAATGTGCACAGGGACCAAGATGGATTACCAGTGCTGCACTGGATGCTCCACTCCTTTTCCTTGGTTACTAAGGTGAACATTTGCCTTATCTAGGGAAACATTTTTACCTCTCTTTTACATTGGATTAACTTTTAACCAGTTTCTTTAAGACCTACATAGCTCCGCTTAATAAATCCATCCATCCATTTTCTGTACTTCTTATCCTTCAAGCAGGGAGCCTGGAACCTATCCCAGGGGACTCGGGGCACAGTACACCCTGAATAGGGTGCCAACCCATTGCTCAGGACTCTCTCTCTCTCTCTCTCTCTCTCAAACACACACACACACACACACACACACACACACACAACAACAGACAATTTAGAGATGTTAATCAGCCTTGAACATATGGGAGGAAACTAGAATACCTGGAGGAAACCCCTGAAGCATGGGGAGAACCCCCAACCCTGAAGGTGTGAGGCAAATGTTCTAACCACTAAGCCACTAAGCTACCATGCCGACTGGTTAATACAAAGAGTTTCATTTTCAGAATTCAATTTTCCCTATTGAATGTCCTAAAAACTGACCTAACACATATGTTTACCTTCCCTGCCCTTAATTAACGTCGGATATCAATCGTATATTCAACATGACTGGTGGTCGATGAGTTGTGATTGATCAATTGATTCCAGAGAAAAATCCATATCTACCTTGCAACATGCCATATCAAATTAGACCCTGCTGGTCAAAGAGCCTTTTAGGCTTTTTTTTTTTTTAAGTGCAATTTGGTGGGCTGTTTTAGAAACAGAAGGTATGTTAGAAGGAAACTGGTAGCATTAGGGCATGTTCCCTTTGCTGAACAGAAAGTGCTCTCTTTCAAATGACATTCCAAATACTAAGCATTCCAAATTTGACTAGTGAAAGAGGACGACGGGGGAAAAAAAAAAAAAAAAAAAAAAAAAAAAAAAAAAAAAAAAAAAACAGCAGGCCACATAAACATCTGTGTGTGTAAACTAATCCTCTCAAGGTGAGAGAATGTTTAGATGGCAATGAATGTGTGTGTATGTGTGTGCATTTGTGGGGTGGGTTGTCCCTCATTTTCTAATCTGACATGATGTTCTCTCATGAGTACACAAGAGATTCAGTTGCCAGTTACAAGCAGATGCTCAATTACAAACTGTGCAAGGAATTTAAATAACTTGATGAGAAAAAAAAATACATTTACAACATGGTGTACGGTGCATTCTCATGTAATTTAAGGCTAACAATAACCAGATTTTTGATGTGTTATTTATCAAAGAAAAACTTGTATGATTATGTATCAGCTTTCTGTAAGGAGAATGTTTATTTAACAGTTATGGAAGGACACTGAGGTAAAACTAACCCTTTAAGTTCTTCTGCAAGTGGTTGATTTTGTGCTATGTAGGTTATCTGGGACATGACAAATTGCATATTTTGTCTTATGAGAGAGAGAGAGAGAGAGAGAGAGAGAGAGAGAGAGAGAGAGAGAACCTGGTGAGTAAATAAAGGCTTATAGTAATTTTAACATATTCAATGACAAACAAACTTGTTTTGCCAACATACCAGAACATTAAAAATAACTATAAACAGACAAAAGCATGACATTGTTCTTTAATAACTTGATAAGAGAAAGAAAAATACGTACAAAACATCACCCTGTGGTTGATTATCTATATAGAACATCATGCTGTGCCATGTTTTATTCCTTACGTATTATATACTGTACAATCATAAGTACACCATGGAAATTGTAGGCTTTTTTTGAAATATTTGGACAAGCAAACAGTTGATACTCTTTGAAACAGTGCCTATTAAATAAGTGATATACTTGAACAAAACCACAAGGAAAATTAGCTTTTTCAATCATTTATTCAACAGAAATATCAATAGATGTGATATTCTTCTGTGGAAAAAGTACACCCTTGGCCTCAGACGCTAGTATGGTCCCCTTTAGCAGAAATAACTTCTTGTAGGCATTTTGCATAATTGTCCATCAGACTTGCTGGACTATTTACCACTCTTCCATGCAATATTCTTTCAGTTACAAGATGTTTGACTGTTTTCTTGCATGTACTGCCTGTTCCCTTTCAAAGGGAACTTCGACGTTGCATTTACCATAACAGTATGGGAACGCCTTGCATGTGACTGGTATCTGAAGTTTGTGTAAAATCATGCCTCTACTTATAGCCATGCCATGATCAGGTGACGTGGCAATTAAGCACGTCGCATGATACAGTGCCTTGCGAAAGTATTCGGCCCCCTAGAACTGTTCGACCTTTTGCCACATTTCAGGCCTCAAACATAAAGATACAAAACTGTAATTTTTTGTGAAGAATCAACAACAGGTGGGACACAATCATGAAGTGGAATGAAATTTATTGGATATTTCAAACTTTTTCAACAAATAAAAAACTGAAAAATTGGGTG
>JAFFST010044972.1:65437-74936 GCA_022414735.1 Noturus placidus | reverse complement strand
CCCCCCATGTCCATACCATGGTTCTGATTGATAAAAAAAAAAAAAACATTTCTATCCTGATGAGTGTGGTGTCTTCCTGGATGACTCCGCCCCCCACGATCCGTATGGCACGAGGGCGTACCGAATTGTTTCGCCGAGAATGAAAATGATGTACATTTCTATTCAAAAGTTCATATCTAATCACGCTAATGAAATAGTTCCAAGTCACTGCTCTTCCATCCGATATACAGCAAGTCCGGTTAGTATCGAATTAGCTTAGAATTCAAGAGATATGAGAAAAGCGTGACCTCATGTTGGGGGGAAAAAAGGAAACAAACAAACATGATATGACATGCTGTTACGTGTGTATTTAATATGACTATTTTTAGATGCGTATACACAGAGGACTGATACAGAAACAGTCCTGTATGCTTTTCATAAAGTCCACACGTTTATCTATAAAAAGATAGTGACGTAAGATCCTGCCGCTAAAAATAGCATCAGTGTTCATCAGTGTTTTTGTCTTGGCTGACGGAGTACGCTCTGGGGGTTGCATTTCTTTTTTGGCTGTACCGCTGCTTTAACAGCAAGTCTGTAAATATATGTTCAGGTTTTAATGTGGATTTCAGGATCAAAAGAGCGTTATCGTATTCATGATAATTCAAATAATAGTGCTTTTATGTTGTTGGTTTTTTTTTTTTTTGTAAACATAAGGATGTTGTTTCTTGTTAAATCACTGAACCCTGCAGCGGCGATTAAAAATACAAGGTGGTTCACTAGTGGATGGTTTAGCTACCATCCATTCAGCACGGACTGCAATCTTCTCTTCTATTAATAGTGCATGTGTGCTCTCGCACCATGCTGATATGATTCAACATTCTTTTTTTTTCCTTCTTCTTCTTATTCTTTTTTTTTTGCACATCTTGTCTCCTTTTTTTTTGCCCAGTTTTCCTGTGTAACGTTGGCAGCAGCCTCAAGTGACAGAAGCTCAGCCTGCACAAATGAGAGGGTGAGCGAGTGAGAGAGAGAGAGAGAGCGAGAGAGAGAGAGAGAGAGAAAGCAAGCGTGTGTGTGAGAGAGAGAGAGAGAAAGCAAGCGTGTGTGTGAGAGAGAGAGTGAGAGAGAGAGAAAGCAAGAGTGTGTGTGTGAGAGAGAGAGACAGAGAAAGAGAGATAGAAAGAGAGAGAGAGAGAAAGCAAGAGTGTGTGTGTGTGAGAGAGAGAGAGAGAGAGAGAGAGAGCAAGAGTGTGTGTGTGTGAGAGAGAGAGAGAGAGAGAAAGCGAGAAAGCAAGAGTGTGTGTTTGTGTGTGTGTGAGAGAGAGAGAGAAAGCAAGAGTGTGTGTGTGTGAGAGAGAGAGAGAGCGAGAGAGCGAGAGTGAGAGAGAGAGAGAGAGTGTGAGAGAGAGAAAGCAAGAGTGTGTGTGTGTGAGAGAGAAAGAGAGAGAGAAAGCGAGAAAGCAAGAGTGTGTGTTTGTGTGTGTGTGAGAGAGAGAGAGAGAGCGAGAGTGTGTGTGTGAGAGAGAGAGAGAGAGAGAGTGTGTGTGTGAGAGAGAGAGAGAGTGTGTGTGTGAGAGAGAGAGAGAGAGAGAGAAAGAGTGTGTGTGTGAGAGAGAGAGAGTGTGTGTGAGAGAGAGAGAGAAAGCAAGAGTGTGTGTTTGTGTGTGTGTGAGAGAGAGAGAGAAAGCAAGAGTGTGTGTGTGTGAGAGAGAGAGAAAGCAAGTGTGCGTGTTTGTGTGTGTGTGTGTGTGTGTGTGTGTGTGTGAGAGAGAGAGAGAGAGAGAGAAAGCAAGAGAGTGTGTGTGTGTGAGAGAGAGAGAGAGAGAGAGAGAGAGAGAGAGAGCGAGAGTGTGTGTGTGTGAGAGAGAGAGAGAGAGAGCAAGTGTGTGTGGTGTGTGTGTGTGAGAGAGAGAGAGAAAGCAAGAGTGTGTGTTTGTGTGTGTGTGAGAGAGAGAGAGAAAGCAAGAGTGTGTGTGTGTGAGAGAGAGAGAAAGCAAGTGTGCGTGTTTGTGTGTGTGAGAGAGAGAGAGAGAGAGAGAGAGAGAGAGAGAGAGTGAGAGAGAGAGAATTTAATACCATAATTCCAAAAGGGAATCTGAGAAAACAGTCTGTCTAATACTGAGGTAACACAATATACAGAGAACAAAATCTCAATACAGATCTGGGTTATCAGACAACAAGTACAGAATATAACCTTTAGACATCCAATAAAATGCTTCTCAGGCCGTCTCGTACTTAATATGGAACAATAAATAAATAAATAAATGAAGCAATTAGAGTACTTCTCTGCCCAGCAATATTAGTAAACTGCAGAGGTGAAAAGAATTGATCATCATTTCACAGCAAGGGAAGATCTTGAATAACAGATAAATAAATAAATAAATAAATAAATAAATAAATAAATAAAAACCTTCTATTCATTTCCAACCGCAATTTCTGCAGTGATAACATGCCAGAGGGATGCAGGCAACAATCTCTCGGTCTCTCCCTCAGTGTCAAGGAGATGAAAGTTGACTACAGGAGAGGGAGGAGGGAGAACGTTCTCCTGAGAGTCGTGTAGCCTACTGTGGAAAGGGCGAGCGGTCTAAAACTCCTTGGAGTTAATATCACATTAATGTGTGCAACTCGTGCGTTGACGAAAGGCACAACAGCACCTCTAGTTTCTGAAAATAAATAAATAAATAAATAAATAAATAAATAAATAAATAAAAAGCTGAGGTTAGTCAGTCTGTCCCCTGGGCACCTTTCCGAATTGTCCAGGTGGAGAGGTGGAGGAGACCAGGCTGCGTGACTGGTGTCCAAGAGTAAAAACAGACTGGTCCATGCCAGGAGCTGTTCTCTACAGAGTCACCGAGGTACATTTTTAATAAGGAGTGGACAGATAATATATTGCAGACATGAGAAGTGTATATACTATAAACCCAGCGTCACATAGTAGTAGCTTGACGGCTATTTGTAGCTCGACACGAACATTTGCAGTCACGAGACACGTGAAACATTAACCGATGGTCCATTATGCTACTTTGCGGCCAGCATGTGGCTCCACTTCAGTGGCGCTGTATCTGGACTGTATTATCTAGACCATTCAAAGTGGAACCACATATTCACCCTCATGAACCTACTGAGATACAGCTCTGCCTTCCCTGCCTTGAAAGGAGAGAGTTGGGGCTGGAAAACAAAATGGCTACCGTGATAACATTGTGTTATGTTCAGCAAGCATCACGTGGATGTGGTCGAAGCGAGAGATTTACAATGCAGACAGGCAGCGACGAAACCTGCGTTAGAGGAGTTTATAAAAATATCGAATGGTAAAAGGCACAGATTCTTAGAGTCGGTGAAATAAAATGTCTGTAGTGATTAATCTTAAAGTTATTTTCCTTGTCTGGAGGTTGCTGTGGATGGAAGCCCGGAGAATGTTTTTTTTTATCTTTTATTTATTTACTTATTTTAAAGTTAATTGAGACTTTATATCTCAGAATATTCTGACTTTTGTTCTGGCATTTACGAGTTCATATCTCACAATTTTTACCTTTTTTTGTTTTTTACCTCACAAGTTTACGTCACACGATTCGGACTTTTTCTGACAATTCGTAATTGTGAAAATAAAAGTCGGAATTGCGAGATGTTAGCTCAAAATTGTGAGAATAAAAGTCGGAATTGCGAGATGTTAGCTCAAAATTGAGAATAAAAGTCGGAATTGCGAGATGTTGGCTCAAAATTGAGAATAAAAGTCGGAATTGCGAGATGTTGGCTCAAAATTGAGAATAAAAGTCGGAATTGCGAGATGTTGGCTCAAAATTGAGAATAAAAGTCGGAATTGCGAGATGTTGGCTCAAAATTGAGAATAAAAGTCGGAATTGCGAGATGTTGGCTCAAAATTGAGAATAAAAGTCGGAATTGCGAGATGTTGGCTCAAAATTGAGAATAAAAGTCGGAATTGCGAGATGTTGGCTCAAAATTGAGAATAAAAGTCGGAATTGCGAGATGTTGGCTCAAAATTGAGAATAAAAGTCGGAATTGCGAGATGTTGGCTCAAAATTGAGAATAAAAGTCGGAATTGCAAGACGCTAACTCACGATTGTGAGAATAAAAGTCGGAATTGCGAGATGTTAGCTCAAAATTGAGAATAAAAGTCAGAATTGCGAGATGTTAGCTCAAAAGTGTGATTAAAAGTCGGAATTGTGAGATGTTAGCTCAAAAGTGTGATTAAAAGTCGGAATTGCGAAATACTAACTCAAAATTGTGAGAATAAAAGTCGGAATTGTGAGATGTTAGCTGAAAAGTGTGAGATTAAAAGTCGGAATTGCGAGACGCTAACTCACAATTGTGAGAATAAAAGTCGGAATTGCGAGATGTTAGCTCAAAATTGTGAGAATAAAAGTCGGAATTGCGAGATGTTAGCTCAAAATTGAGAATAAAAGTCGGAATTGCGAGATGTTAGCTCAAAATTGTGAGAATAAAAGTCGGAATTGCGAGATGTTAGCTCAAAATTGAGAATAAAAGTCGGAATTGCAAGACGCTAACTCACAATTGTGAGAATAAAAGTCGGAATTGCGAGATGTTAGCTCAAAATTGATAATAAAAGTCAGAATTGTGAGATGTTAGCTCAAAAGTGTGATTAAAAGTCGGAATTGCGAAATACTAACTCAAAATTGTGAGAATAAAAGTCGGAATTGTGAGATGTTAGCTGAAAAGTGTGAGATTAAAAGTCGGAATTGCGAGACACTAACTCAATATTGTGAGAATAAATTTCGGAATTGCGAGATGTTATCTTAAAATTGTGAGATTAAAAGTCGGAATTGCGAGATGTTAGCTCAAAATTGTGAGATTAAAAGTCGGAATTGCGAGATGTTATCTTAAAATTGTGAGATTAAAAGTCGGAATTGCGAGACGCTAACTCGACCTTGTGAGAATAAAAGTCGGAATTGCGAGACGCTAACTCACGATTGTGAGAATAAAAGTCGGAATTGCGAGATGTTAGCTCAAAATTGAGAATAAAAGTCGGAATTGCAAGACGCTAACTCACAATTGTGAGAATAAAAGTCGGAAATGCGAGATGTTAGCTCAAAATTGAGAATAAAAGTCGGAATTGCGAGATGTTGGCTCAAAATTGAGAATAAAAGTCGGAATTGCGAGATGTTGGCTCAAAATTGAGAATAAAAGTCGGAATTGCGAGATGTTGGCTCAAAATTGAGAATAAAAGTCGGAATTGCGAGATGTTGGCTCAAAATTGAGAATAAAAGTCGGAATTGCGAGATGTTGGCTCAAAATTGAGAATAAAAGTCGGAATTGCGAGATGTTGGCTCAAAATTGAGAATAAAAGTCGGAATTGCGAGATGTTGGCTCAAAATTGAGAATAAAAGTCGGAATTGCGAGATGTTGGCTCAAAATTGAGAATAAAAGTCGGAATTGCGAGATGTTGGCTCAAAATTGAGAATAAAAGTCGGAATTGCGAGATGTTGGCTCAAAATGTGAGATTAAAAGTCGGAATTGCGAGATGTTAGCTCAAAATTGTGAGAATAAAAGTCGGAATTGCGAGATGTTAGCTCAAAATTGTGAGATTAAAAGTCGGAATTGCGAGATGTTAGCTCAAAATTGTGAGATTAAAAGTCGGAATTGCGAGATGTTATCTTAAAATTGTGAGATTAAAAGTCGGAATTGCGAGATGTTATCTTAAAATTGTGAGATTAAAAGTCGGAATTGCGAGACGCTAACTCGACATTGTGAGAATAAAAGTCGGAATTGCGAGACGTTAGCTCAAAATTGTGAGAATAAAAGACGGAATTGCGAGACGCTAACTCAAAATTCTTGACAAAGTCATAATTACCTTTTAAAAACATTTTTTCCCTGTGGCGTAAACAGGCTTCCATAGTTGTGTGTTGCACAGATCAGCTAGCATTTTTTTTTTATTATTAGCTAGCTAATATATTGGCCAGCAGTTCACTAGCATAGCTGTAATGTTAGAATTGACTTGAACTTCATTTATACAGATATAATCCGTCAAAACCTTTGTTAATATAACATCAGCATTTCCGTTTCATGTCTAAAAGAGGACGCTGAAGCCTTGAATCTATATTTAGTCGAGTGAAAGGTGATGTGACGTGACTCAGGCCTTACAGCTGCTAAACACTGACCTCAGGTCAACCGTCGTTCTCTCAGACGCTGGAGATAACAGACCTGACTGTTTCCATGTCTGGTCAAATATTTCACTCAACCTTTGTGTGTGTGTGTGTGTGTGTGCGTGTGTGTGTGTGTGTGTGTGTGTGTGACTATGTGGCTGTTAAACTGTACGATTGATGTCAAGATGTTTTATTTAGCTTATTTCTTCCACAATTACAGGTCGACAAAACGAGAACTGATATTATTAACGTTATTCTGTGATCAGTGAATCTACCTCCGAACCGTGTATTCGATTTTGTTGTGATATGTGTGTGTGAGTGTGTATGTGATTGGGGCTCGAGTCCCACCAGGGCCATGTGTGGGCGGAGTTTGCATGTTCTCCCCGTGTGTCGGGGGTTTCCTCCGGGTACTCCGGTTTCCTCCCCCAGTCCAAACACATGCATGGTAGGCTGATGGGCGTGTCTAAAGTGTCCGTAGTGTATGAATGTGTGTGTGAGTGTGTATGTGATTGTGCCCTGCGATGGACTGGCACCCTGTCCAGGGTGTACCCCGCCTTGTGCCCGATGCTCCCTGGGATAGACTCCAGGTTCCCTCGTGACCCTGATAAAGGAGTAAGCGGTAGAAGGTGGATGCATGGATGGATACCGGGTCATTGTCAAAAATGTTTGTAGAGCAAAACTTTCAATGATGTTTTCATATTCTATTTAGAAATTGTGACTGTACTGAATTTTTTTTCCCGAACGAATAACCAATATTTGCCCCTGTTTCCACTCTGCCCCCAACATTAAGGAACCTCTCCCCTCCCTACACCCTAATCCCTACTACCTACACCTCTTCCACTCTAACCCTTATCTCATATAAACAACAGGAATTTGTGTAGCTGTGTAAATGACAAGTCTCCATATAATGATTAATGAGGAGGTGAAGGGTCATTGGGGGCGTGTCTATACATTGTGAAAGATATGAACTACTGTACCTTGTAAGGGAAACGGTTTCTCAACATGTTCTGAGAATATAATAATATTATTACACACTGATTCACATTGACGCACACTGACATCTAGTGGCAGATTGGGAGAATTGCAGGTTGAAGTGGCACAATACACAAACCTCGATTCCTCGTATTATGTTTAAGTAGGGGAACTGTTACAGGAATGTATTTTAAACCTAGGTGAGATTTAAAAAATAACTAACTAACTAACTAACTAAATAAATAAATAAATAAAAATCCAGGAATAATTTTCAGAAAAACTCAAATCTTTTTGGTTCTTTGCTTAAGAATTGATTTTCTTTGTTGCTGGAATCTGGACGCCTTTTTAGTTCCTTCAAATTGCCTGGATTGTTATTTTTACACGAAACAAACAAACAACTAAATAAATAACTTCATTTCACAAATCGCTATATTTAACTTTGTCTCCCAGCGTACTGCAATTACATGTCCGAGTGCTGCCACCTTGTGGCCAAAAAATAAAATGGAAGTTTTATTTTGTTGCGTTGCGTTGCTTTTTTTCTTTCTTTCATTTCTGAAATGAATGAAGTCTTTAAGTTGATGGTCTGATATCAATATAAATATATTTACATAAAATACGTCCATCAAAATAAAGCCAAATAAGTGTTAAATAAGAGGGCGGGGACACTTCGACTTTAGCGGTCAGGTTTCGCTGTTAGCGCCTAAAACAGAAAGAGTGAACACTGGACAAAGGTTCCCAGAAGTCAATGCAGCGATAAGATGAATCCTGATCAGCTATAACATTAAATCCATTGACCGGTGATGTGAATAACATTGATAATCTTGTTAATGGCACCTGTCAAGAGGTGGGATGTATTAATTAAGCAGCAAGTGAACAGTCAGTTCTCGAAGTTGATGTGCTGGAAGATAGAAAAATGGGAAAGTGTAAGGATCTGTGCATCTTTGACTAGGGCCAAATTGTAATGGGTCAGGGCATGTCCAAAACCGAAGGTCTTGTGGGGTGTTCCTGATGTGCAGTGGTGAGTACTTACCTAAAGTAGCCACCAAAAGTGGCTAGTCCAAGGAAGGACTAACGGTGAAAGGGCGACTGGGTCATGGGCACCCAAAGCTTGTTGACGTGTGTGAGGAGTGAAGGCTAGTCCGTCTGGTTCGATCCCACAGAAGAGCTTCCGTTACACATATTGTTGAAAAAGTTATTGCTGGGTATGATAGAAAGGTGTATCCATGCTGACCCTGGTCCACCGCTGAAAGTGCCTACACTGAGCACTTGAGCATGAGAACTGGACCATGACGCAATGAAAGAAGGCGGCCTGGTCTGATGAATCACGTTTTTGTTTACTTACCTGAGGAAGAGCTGGCACCTGGATGATCTATGGGAAGAAGGTGTGCAGTGTGATGCTCTGGGCAGTGTTCTGCTGGGTCCTAGCATTCATGTCGGGTGGCTGTGGCTCAGGCGGTAGAGCGGGTTGTCCACTAATCCACTAATCGTAGGGTTTGTGGTTCGAATCCCGGCCCGGGTGATCCCATGCCGAAGTGTCCTTGGGCAAGACACTGAACCCTAAGTTGCCCCCGATGGCAAGCTAGCACCTTGCATGCAGCTCTGCTACCATTGGTGTGTGAGTGTGTCTCATTTGTAAGTCGCGTTGGATAAAAGCGTCTGCTAAATGAATTAATGTAAATATTGATGTTACTTTGACACGTACCACCTACCTAAACATTATTGCAGACCTAGGACGCCCCTTCATGCCACCGGTATTGCGTAACGACAGTGGCCTCTTTCAGCAGGACCATGCGCTCTGCAAAAATAGTTCAGGAACGATTTGAAGAGTTCAACGTGATGACTCGACCTCCGAATTCTCCAGATCTCAATCCGATCGAGCGTCTGTGGGATGTTCTGGACAAACAAGTCCGATCCATAGAGGCCCTCACAACTTACAGGACTTAAAGGATCTGCGAGCTACAGGTTGGCGAACGTGATGTCATCGATGGCAGTATTCGCATGAAAGTTGAAGCTTTGGAAGCTTTGGAAATGGGAGCGTTAGATAAACTAGAGGATTAAAGTACTGCTGCATCAGTCTCTTTACATAGGGATGACGTAAGGGCTAAATCGCACTGCATTACGATCAGCAGGAAGCTGAATGGGTGGCATTGTGGGTAATGTAGCAAAGTAAAAATATAGTGACAAATCCATAAAAGGAGTTGAAAAAAAAAAAAACTCTACAATTTCATTACAAAGGAAATCTTGCATGTAGAAAAGATCACATGACCGTATTAGCTCTCTCTCTATATAGTGTTGTTTTCTGATTTGTTAGCACGTGGTTAGCACGTCCGCCTCACACCTCCAGGGTCCGGGGTTCGAGTCCCGCCAGGGCCATGTGTGTGTGGAGTTTGCATGTTCTCCCTGTGTGTCGGGGGTTTCCTCCAGGTACTCCG
>JAFFST010044972.1:40426-57417 GCA_022414735.1 Noturus placidus | reverse complement strand
GCTGCGATGCAAGGTGCTAACTTGCCATCGGGGGCAACTTAGGGTTCAGTGTCATGCCCAAGGACACCCTACGATTGCATATAATACGATTACATATCTACTGTAAATTCAAAATCTTCAATCTTCGAAATTTTCCCATCTCGTAGCTCGAACCTCAGCTCGTTGGTCGAGCAGAAATTTGCCCCGTGTTCCATCTCGTAGGTCGAAAATCTCGTAGGTGGAGCTGCTCGTAGGTAGAGGTACCACTGTAGAGACTGCGTATATAGAGACTGCGTATATAGAGACTGCGTATATAGAGACTGCGTATATAGAGACTGCGTATATAGAGACTGCGTATATAGAGACTGCGTATATAGAGACTGCGTATATAGAGACTGCGTATATAGAGACTGCGTATATACAGACTGCGTATATACAGACTGCGTATATAGAGACTGCGTATATAGAGACTGCGTACATAGAGACTGCGTACATAGAGACTGCGTACATAGAGACTACGTAGTAATGCAGATCGATGCGTCATTATTAAATGTATTTTAACGTGTAGATTGTTCACGAATTAAAAGCTCTCGTGTCATTTATTTGACAGTTCTCATATGTGCAGCTGATTACCCTCTCGTGTCCAAGGAGGTAAATATCACACAATAGTATTAGCTACATAAAAGCCAAGCCAATAACCCCAACCTTAACCTTTGTCATTTTTCACATGCCATAAAAGCCTCCCACGTGTACCTTCAAGGTCCTAAGTTAAAAGAGTTAGCATTTGTCTTCAGATGCTCCCCATGCCTTGAGCGTATTTCAGGCCTCCGTCCTTGACCCGGGGGTCACTCTGGGTCAGAGGAAGTGGACGGTCCTTGCTCGGAGAACGGCTCGGAGGCTCGGTTTGTCATTCCGGGCTCTTTTACAGCGCAGGAGTCAAGGTCGTTTCAGAATTAGTGATATTCTGTGGCCGGATAACAGCTTGCTCCGATGGTCGGACGTGTCATAATCGGTTTCCCTCTCCCCTTCCCATCCTGCTTTTTGCACCAAATGGCACTGAACACATTGTCTTTAGCTGAAAACACAGCCACTCCCAGCAGGTCGGCTCTATATTACTGCAATAATTAGTAAATTAATGGAGATTGAGCTAGACATCTGTACCGAGAGGGGTCAACGATAGCAGATGCTCAGGCAGCAGCATGCGCAACAAAAAAACCAAAACGCCTTAATAAACAATTACGCAGAGACGGAGCGATGCATCGTGGGCTGTGACTTTATGTGGAACTTTTTTGCTGTCCAGCCTTCATTTATTGTCTTTGACTTACATTGTTGCTATCGAAATGAATAAATATGCGTCGCTTAGATATGACATCCATCCTCTTTAATATCAACATATGCTCCCTCTCTCTCTCCCTGTCTCTCTCTCTCTCTCTCTCTCTCATTCCCAAGTCAGGTCAGGTCCTTCATAAAGCTTGCGACTGGAGATGTGATTAAGTTCCAGCATGTTCTTATCTCATCCACTCATGTACATTTGATCAGAGCAGATGAATCTAACGGTGTGGGAGGAGCTTCCCGAGCTCGAGCCCTCCTTAGGATTACCCCGGCTGGTTCGCTCAACCTCATCTCGCCGGATTAAGTTTATGAAAATATCCTTGTATTATTTCTGGATGCTTATTGTATTAATACAGTCCTCTGTGTCCCGGACAGCCCTCCTTTTCTCTAGTATATCTCCCGCTTAAACCTTTCAAGGTAATCTTCCTGAGAGTCAAACTTGCTTTCTAGATTACTTGTGTGCTTGTTTACGATTTCATTTCTTGCCCTCTTAATCCATCTATACATCTATATATCTATATATTTAGGAGGATTCCTCATCTGTGGCCCATTTCCACTGTAGAGATGACATTTAGAAGAACATCTTAAACATCTCCATGTACAAGCGCAATACTTAAAATGATTTCAAGGTTGAATTCTCGACTCTGATTGGCCAGAATACACAGATTACAACTGTTTTGTTATTGAACCGATAAGGCCGTGCGATTGCCATAGGGTGACGCTTTCTCTAGGAGAAAGGAGTCTCCAGTGTCAGCACGTCCTAGCAGTTTTAGGGCATTTGAACATCTTCAGCTGATTCTGTAACATGACAACCTAAAGAGTGCTGAAGAGATAAACAACATGGATCTAGCTTGTGCATTATATGTTTAATGTAACTATAAATGGATAAGAAGTATGAGGTGTTCATTAATAAATGAATACTTCTGATTGTTGGTAATTTGCTGTTGTATAAGAAGCTGTATTTGTTGTGTAAAAACATTTCAGCGTTAAATATTTTCCTACAACCGCGTGTCCCTGAGTGCTTTATTCCTTATCTCACTGGTTTTCAAAGTGGGGGTCGCGACCCCCTTGGGCGCCTCCAGGGGGCGCCCGGGGGGCCTCAACAATTTGGTGTCAAAAATAAATTCTCACTCTCAGACAAACACACACACACACACACACACACACAATAAATTCCTAATGTAATGTAATGTAAATATGTAAGATGTAATTATTAATAAAAATGGGGATATATATTCAGAAGTCTGTATTTTTAATGTGTTTTAAAAACATCTTGCAAAAAGGGGGCCTCGGTCACATGTTAATGCCATTTGGGGGGCCGTGTCTTAGAAAAGTTTAGGAATCCCTGCCTTACCTTTCATTAGGTTCAGTAATGAGTGACCTAGTGTCATCTCAGAGCTTATTTAAATCCTGAGCTTTTAGGTCGAAATCCACTATATCACCCCACTCGGACATTAAGTTCTCGGCATTAAGACGCATATTTATCATTAAAAGTTTTCAGCCCTGCCTGTTTATACATTACCCCACTGTTGTCTGTTACGTAATAAGAAAAGGACAGGCTTGTATTTGAAGTCTGATCTTTTTCCTAGAACGGGGCGGTCCAGGAGCAGTGCCAGTGCGGTGAGACAACATTTCCAGCGTAGACTTTGACCTGGAAATCAAGGGTACATTCTGATCGTGTTCCAAAATAGAGGAACGCTTCGTGCTTGAAATGACTTTTTAGCTTATTTATTTACGGCTTAATATCTTAATCACGGAATTAACACATACAAATCTTTCCAAGATCCGAGTATAAGGTTGCTTTGTAAGTGTATTCATTTATGAATCATTTCATATCTCATTTATCTTATTTATCCAAAAGATTTATTTATTATTATTATTATTATTATTATTGCTGCATTAAACTCTACCACTGCTATCACATAGCAGCTAGGAAGATATATTTTCCACGACCCAAATGCTATAAAGTCACCATAAAACATCAGCACTGCTTAAAAAAAAGAAAAAAAAAAAACCATGTCAACCTTTTAAGAAGCTCAGGAGGTAAAGAGGCTTTGGAGCTGAAAGATGGAACATATTGCGCTGAGACAGAAGCATGCTTGATTAATGGGCATGATAATCATCTCATCAAATCACTCTCACTTATTAAATCTTGTTTAATATCCAAATGAGGGCCCCCTTGAGCAGATTTAGTCAATTTCGCCCCCCCCCCCCTCCTCCTTTTAGCGCAGTGAGAGAGTGAGAGAGCTCGAAGCCAAGCCACTTGGCTTCACTCACCAAACCCAGGCCTCTAAATATGTCTCGTCTCTGCTCTTCCAGAGAATAAATAAATAAATAAATAAACCTAGCAAGTCCTTCATCGCACTGTGTGTCGCTTGTGGGATTTGTTTATACTCTCTAAGTGGGTTTTTAGGAAGATGGTCTTTATCGCTCCTAAACTCCAGCTGCAGGATGGGATCGTTATTTGTAAGCTGGAAGAACTGGTGTCTGAAATCAGGGTTTCTGGACACAGATTAAAGCTTAATCTTGATCCAACCAGACTACCGATCATTGATACACTCGTTAATGACCAGCTTGCATGAAATGGGTGATGTATGATGTGAGATTCATTTCTTTTTTCGGTTAATTCCTCAGGGTTACATCGAAATCTTCCCAAGAACAATTAGAAATTTCCACTGGATTCTTTAATTCTGCGAAACCCAATGTCCATTATACTTAATGGGAATCGCAAACTGCAGAAAACGCACCGGAGAAGCTCAAGCTACAGTTGAAAAAAGAGGAACCTGAAGCTCATCACGTACGCCAGTTCTCCTTCATCTGACCCGGCGAAGCTCCCACCTCGCTCTGAAAAGAACAACATGCCATTGTCTTATTTACGGTCCGCATGTGTCGCACGGCATCTTCACGGCACAAAGGCCAAGTGACAAGCGCTTCTAAGAAGAAGAGGAAAATATCTCCTGCCCTCCCCTCTCTCAGTTTGAATTATAGGTATCCCTCAATAGCTGCAATCAAGTTGAGCCCCCTCACACCACCAACACCACTACCAAACACACACCTCCCCTTTTCCCCCAAACTGATGTCACCCAGGCGGCAACTGGCGCAAGGTGACTAAAAGGGTATGGTGCATCTTCCGCAAGTGCCTTCCATTTCTCTCCATGTATTGTTGGAAAGCAGCTGTCGGCTACCTGGCCCTCACATGCCGTGTCTGTGCCGACGATCTTGGCAGCCGGAGCTTCAGGCTTCGGATACCAGAGTGAATCAGTTCTTAAAGATGACTCTCGGCCTCACATGGAGGGGTAAGGGGGTGTGGGTGAGGGTGAGGGTGGGGGGGGACAAAAGGCTTAGAGCTGCTGTCAGCAGAGCATGCATTGATGGAGAACAAAAGACATCCCATCGTCCTCCTCTCCGCTGCCAGACACTTTTATTACAATGCCATGCATTCAGATCCTGAGGTCACATCTCAACAAAGGCTTGAATGTCACCTTTACCTGCTAAAAGCACCCTCATCGCTCAAAGCAGAACTCTCACAGCTTAGCAAGAACAAGGAAGGCGGAAACGTGCTTATCTGCTTACAGGAGCCAAGCTTTCTTTCTTTCCTTCTTTCTTACTTCACTCCGCCTTCCATTTCCTTCAGACCCCTCTCTGAAAACAATAACGCTCTCAGATGCACCTTGGGAAATGCGCCATTATTTTTAGCCAAGCTCTGAGGAGCGGCGCTTCTTTGTTTCAGGGCCGGCGTCCATATCCATTTCACGACAAATGAAATTCCTCCTTTGGCCCTTTTGGCAGGCACAGTCAGGCCTGGGCCGGTTGGCCCCGAGGCTCTGCTCTCCCTCTCTCTCCCTCGCACCTGTCCTTACCATCAGCCTCTTGTCTTGAGTCTGTGCCCTCACAGCTCAAGGGGATCACTTTGTGGATAAAGCGTGCCATCTGATAGCGGCAGCGCGGGAATTACGCGGCTTGGCGCAGGCCACACATCGCCACGCTGAAAAAGAAGCCTCGGTTCCACTGAAAGAACGGTGCAAATCTGCCTTGAAATGGCCTTGCTTGTGATGTCATGGACAGGGCTTTAAAGCTCAAGGCAAAACGTCTGATGCGCGTTGAAAGCCGAACAGCGTGTAACGGAAAGCAGAACTAATTACAAAATGGCACTAACTAGCCATAGTTAGCAAAAGCAAAGCTGATACTGAACTAGTACAAATAGCTAACAAAGGTTCACTAGCAAACGATCAAATTATCACTCCTTCTACTTCTTTCAACAGGAACAAGAATGTTGTTTTACGAAAGATCTCCGGAGTGAATTATTTTCCTCATGACGTCCTGGTAATGACGGCATGACGGCACGTAAAGTGACATTTAATGTCGTGAAAGTTCGTTCCTTTTATCGCTTGTATTAGCAGCACCTTTATATTCTCGTGTTACCGAGAAAACACACCGGCTGCGAATCTCTGACACTGGAGACTTCTTCCAGAAATGTTAAACAAACATCTCTGTACAGAAAAAGTCGCCAGATCAATGAATTTCCTTTAGCTAAATAACAACTTCAATGATGTGCAACATAGGTGGTAAAGTCGTTGATTTTGGGTTTTTTTTGTTTTTTGTTTTTTTTACATATGAAGCTAAGAGAACATGCAACATCAACAGACAATGTGTTTCCCTAGCTACAAGGTTTCTTCGCTGCATTTTGCTCTTAAATCACTAACCGGATTGGGGGGTTTTTAAGCATGAATTAGCAAAAATGCTAAAATGTGGTTAATTAGCATCAGTCTTAATGGCATGAGGACATTGAGGACATTCTATTGATGTAAACAAAACGTATTCCCTTTTCCGATTATGAACCGACTTCCATTTGGGTAACAGTGCATGACTGGACTTTTTTAAAAGTGGCCTCGTCAGGACTTACTTTTCTTGTTCTCATTCTCTTCAGGAAATTTGGATGATGCAACTTCCTGTCGAACACGTGACTTCCCATAGGGGTGAAAATGATGTTTTTAAGCTTGAGCTGTTGGAGGGATTCCTGCATTAATGCAAACGCAATATGATTTTTAAAGAAGTATTTAGTAAGGATTATATATCAAGGTGATATAGTAAATGCAATATCATTTGGACACAGATGGCATATCCGACTTAGGACATGTGACTTAGTCAAAACTTTTCAGCTTAAACCTTCCACTTTAAGCACACTGTAAAACTGGATAAGTTCATCCATCCATCCATCCTCTACCACTTACTCCTTTATCAGGGTCACGGGGAACCTGGAGTCTATCCCAGGAGGCATGGGGTACAAGGCGGGGTACACCCTGGACAGGGTGCCAGTCCATCACAGGGCACAATTCACATACACACTCACACACACATTCATACACTACGGACACTTTAGACACGCCAATCAGACTAACATGCATGTCTTTGGACTGGGGGAGGAAACCGGAGTACCCGGAGGAAACCCCCGACGCACGGGGAGAACATGCAAACTCTGCACACACACCTGGCGGGACTCGAACCCCGGACCCTGGAGGTGTGAGGCAGACGTGCTAACCACTAATCCACCGTGCGCCCCGGATAAGTCATTTAACTCAAAAAATTAGAGGAAACTTACTACCTCAAAATTCTTTAATCCAAGTACACTTAAATATAACAAAAAAAATCTTACTCAAACGTGTTATATTTAAGTGCATTTGGCTTAAAGAAATTGATTTATCAACTTCAAAATTTGGAGGTAATTATTCTCCTCTAATTTTTTGAGTTAACTGAACAGTGTATCGATAGATTTCTTATGAGCAAGCTTTTCTTTTCTTCTAACCATGAACCATTTCTACACTTTCACAGTGAGCTGGTTTGGAGGGTTTATATGCCATGTCGATGCCGTGTTGGCCGTAACTAGCTACGAGGACGCCATGTTGTTCGATGTTTTAGTATCACATAAAGACTACATTCCAATAAAGTAGACCCTAGAAAAGTTTACAGGCACCATGTATTATTAATGACCGTATTCTTGGAATATAATGCATATTTTGCGTATTTGTTTGCTCAACAGGGGCGCATGGTGGCTTAGTGGTTAGCACGTCCGCCTCACACCTCCAGGGTCCGGGGTTCAAGTCCCGCCAGGGCCATGTGTGTGTGGAGTTTGCATGTTCTCTCTGTGAGTCGGTGGTTTCCTCTGGGTACTCTGGTTTCCTCCCACAGTCCAAAGACATGCATGGTAGGCTGATTGGCATGTCCAAAGTGTCCATAGTGTATGTATGTGTATGTGATTGTGCCCTGCGATGGACTGGCACCCTGTCCAGGGTGTACCCCGCCTTGTGCCCGATGCCTCCTGGGATAGGCTCCAGGTTCCCCGTGACCCTGATAAAGGAGTAAGCGGTAGAGGATGGATGGATGGATGTTTGTTCAACAAAAGCACTCTGTTTTGTTTTGTTTTGTTTTAATGTAAATATAACTCTATAATGTATTAAAATAATTAATGAACATCTCAGAATTTCAAGCTTGAAATATTAATTTATTTTGTTGTACTCAGAATAGAAACACTAGATAAATTAAAGTATATTTAAAAAAAAAAAATTCACTTGCTAAGATGTCTTTTTCATTTTATTTTAAATGTAGACATAAATTCTATTTTCTAATTCTATTAGCAATGTATTGCTGTAGTATATGATATATGATATATGTGATATCTAGGACACGTTTCTGCAATGTGTTCCAGTGTTTTCAATGTACTAAGACATACACAGCACCTGATCATTTGTTTATCATTCAAGGATTCCTTTTCATTTCCATTATTACCCATTAGTGCATAATGGAGCCATACATCTCCTCATAGGTTCATGCACTAGCATTTCAATAGGCTGCAATACAGTGAAACAAATAAACCTCCGCGTGACACGATTGGAGTGAAACTGGAGCAAGCTGACCCCCATCAGACCCAATCTACTGGGACGGCACTGGAAGCATTGCTCTTCCTCTCTTTCTGTCTTTCTTTCTCTCCCTCTTTCTGCCCCTCCACCTTCTGAGTACCCTCCAACAAGGCCAGCTTTGTGAGGCTGTCTCTGCTTTGCGTGTTTTGCCATTCGGCTGGGGTATTTTTTTTTTTTTCTTCTTCTCCACTCCTCAGAAATGGAGGGCCCAGATCTCTCACATCTGAGAGGGTCTTAATTTGGACGGCGGTCCGGCTGGGGCCGCACTCCTTTTGTTCTTCGGTTCCCAGGACGCCCCCTCGAGTCCCAGAGATTCCCGGCACGTCGCCTCGTCCAGATTTTTCGGCAGAAATGAAAGAGACTGACGGCAGACTGATCTGTCCAACTGGAATCTCTGTCAAAAACATGGGGGTGGTGCTGGTGCTGGAATACGGGCAGCAGAATGGTGGAACATGTTCTTACAGTCTGACAGACCTTGAGCAGCAGTCAGCGATCCAGTCATGAGATTTAGAACGATATGACCATGTGGTATAATATTGAAGAAATTCATATGAACTGTAAACTAAAAGTACCGAGGCGGAAAATATACATCACTCGTCACAGCTCGCTGGCTAGATTGTTGCAGTTATACGTTCTGAGTTCCCACTTCCGAGTTAAGTCCTTTGTAAATAACGTATCCAGACACAAAATACCAGAAACATATAAACATAGCCAGAATCTTACCATTTCTCTAATTATCTGACTGGCTGAGATAAGTCCAGAGCACCCAGTAGCATGTTTAAGAGATCCCTTTTAACAATGGCAAGTATACATGGACTGGTTTCTCATCCGGAGTGTGTTCCTACCTCATGTATTCCCCGGAAAGGCTCCGACTAGGATAAATCGCTCATTGAAGATGAATAAAAGTAAATAAAAGTTTGATTTGTCCTTAAAGTGAAAACTCTTAAAGTGTCTATACAGAACATTACACCATGTGGGTTTTTTTTTTTTTTCCTCTGTAAAAAATGGTTTTAAGTAAATATCTCTTTTAAAAGAAGACGACGAAGAAGACCAGTCGACTATTTAAAGAACCCTTGAGGAGAGATTGAGGCATAAAAATCTGTCTTTGTCTCTATGTTTGACAGCCTGGGAAATCCCTTCATATTGTCTACTAAATACATTACAGTCTGTCCTCAACTCTGTTTTCCTCTTGCATGTTAAATTTCCCCCAAAAGTACAAAAAAAAAAAAAAAAAACAAACAAACAAAAAGGGAAGAAAAACACATTTAAAGCTTTCATTCCAATTCCACTGAGCAAGATTTGGACATCTCTCGACACACATTTGTTTGTTAAACTTGCACGTTACCAACATGATCGTCTAACAGGAGAATAGCCAGGCCAAGGTTAGAAAGTCGCTGTAATAAAGCCCTGTTTGGAAAAACTATGTGTCTTAAAGTAGATATTTCAAAAAGCTTTTCTAAAACCCAGCCACAGTGGCATCTGATAGGGTTTCCCCAGACCGGCCACACATACAAGAGCAAACATTTTCATCTAAAACTCCTGATGAAATGAAGAGCCTTGATTAGATATGTTGATAAGCAGGAAGCCAGACTGACAGTGTGTTGAAGCGCATGACTGATCTACCCTACAGCCAATAACGCTCAAGATACCCCCAATCCCGACCTACGCTTAGCGAACTAGCTCAATATGGAGCACAGTTTGCTGCTAACAAGCTGCAACTTTAGAGCGAGACTCACACCCTAGTGGGTACAGGAATTTGAATTTGTTTAGTGGTCTATAAAATAAAATAAAACATACATCTCTCAAAGTATTTTTAAACTACCCCCACCCACCCAGACTATCATTACACTACAGGACAGGTCCAAAAAAAACTTTTAAAAAAGAAAGAAATAAATAAAACAGCTTTAATCTCACAGACGTCTTGATTGGAAAATTAGCGTAGCTTGAGAACTTTACGCATCTGATAGCCAGCATGCCTGCGATTGAGCGTCAGACCTAACATACAGGGTGAAGGTGGAATGACAATGGCTATTACACAATCTTTCCACAAATAGTCGTACAAGAATAGAGCCTTGTAAACTTGCGAGTTGTCAAAGGCATCTGATGTTGACTAGAGAAATGGTCGAAGGGAAGCTCAGCACTACGTCCACAATGATATATCGATGAAATAAAAACTTTTCCTATAGAACTTCTTTTTTTTTTTTTTCTTTCTCATACTTCAAGCTCCTCCTGGAAAAGCTGAAATCCTGCTCTAATCCTAGCGGTATAAGTCAGTATATAACTATATAAATAACGATCTTTATAGATAAAATGCCCTGAAACAGGCAGGTTTCATGGAGCTTAAAGATCATTCGCCGACTAGAATGAGAGAGCTCTAATCTGTCAAAGAAATGACATGGTTGACATTCTTGCCACTAGGTGTCCCCAAGCTCTCGTGTGTTTGGTGGCTGGTGACAGGCTGTTAAGATGTCTGTTCCATGTCTTCAGAAGCTTGTTAAAGGCCAGGCGTGTGATTCTGAGAGCTACGAGGTGTGACACACTATATTTAAACCTGCAGGAGCTCTCATCTACAGCCGGAAGGAGGAGAGAAGCCTTGAGCCTCTAATGACACGAGGCCTTTTAGGTTAAGCTAACAGTGGGGGCCGAGATCAAAGATTTATGAGAGTGAAGCTGGAGATACAAGGTGTCCGAGAGAGAGAGAGAGAGAGAGAGAGAGAGAGAGACAGGAAAGGAAGGAGATGGGGTGAGAGGAAAGAATATGTACTTTTAAGTGGAACGAATGTGCCAGGAGTTATAGAGTGGCATGCGTCCTTAACCAGTTTAATGCCACGGCTTCGTGTTTTTACGATCGCGATTCTCGTTGGTCAGAAGCTTTTAATACTTTCTCGTTTCCATAGTAACAACCTACACAAGGACTTGCATGGCGGGCAATCTACATCATCTAAACCTAATAAATAAAGAGAATTTTTAATCTCACATGTTTAAACTGAGGAAATGTACCAGATTAAGACAAAAACAAGGTCAATTTGAATTTGATGGTGGGAGCACGTCTCAAAACAGTTGGGACGGGGCAACAAAAGGCTGGAAAAGTAAGTGTCACTAAAAAGAAACAGAAATAAGCTGCCTATTCTATAAGCACTAATGCACTCCAATACCATCAGAGACGCAGGCGTTTGAACTGAGCGCTGATAAAAAGCCAGATGGTCACTTTAATCTTTCGTCCTCTTTAGTTTAGAGGACGTGGCGTCCATGGGTTCCAAAAAGAAGACCACAGAACAGTTTTCCACGTCGCCTCGGTCCATTTTAAATGAGCTTTGGCACGGAGAAGACGGCGGAGTTTCTGGATCATGTTCACGTATGGCTTCTTCTGTGCATGATAATGTTTTAACCAGCGTTTGTGGATGGCACGGCGACCTGTGTTCACAGACAGTGAGTTCTCGAGGTGTTTCTAAGCCCATGCAGTGATTTCCATTAGAATCACGGCGGGGTTTTTTTTAGCGCATGAGGGCCCGAAGATTTTGTTGTTCCCGTCCCAACATTTTTTGAGACGTGTTGTGGTAATACAGTATGCACAGCTAATAAGGGGCTAATATTGTAAAATAGTGGTTCATCCTAAAATTTAGTTCTGGTGTGGGATTCACAAACTTTGAAGCAAACATGGTTTGGTTATGAGGTTTAGAGTTGGAGATTTTAGGATTATGAGGAAACTTTACTTGCAAATGTGTAACAATTTGCATGGCTAATTTGAGAGCGTACGAAGGGTAAGGCGATGGTTATGGGTTAGTGTTTGCATTTTTTTTTCTTACAAATCCATTCGTGCGAAACTTCACAAGCCTGGTGTTACGTTTGACAGTGACATTTGGGCTCTTCAGCAAGGAAAGCTCTGAACCTGAATCGACATACTTGTTTGCACACCACAGCTTCCACCCCTGCTTGTCACTGGAGGAAAGCGATGTGTTGACATCTGCAAAGATAAACATTTTCCAATGAACTGTAGCCCAACAACGGGCTGATGAACCAATTTTCGGACAATCAGCCGTAATTGTGGCGCGAGTCAAACTCACAGGCTGCCACATGACTTCATTTACTGTGCATTGTGCCAGACTGTAAGTTTGTAAACCACATTTACTACATTTATAGGAGCCTCTGCGCTGAGCAGGTGGCTCAGATATGTGCACGGGTGTGTAAGTTCAGATGTAGCGACAGATGGTGTTTGATAGTGGAGCAGACGGTTCGTGTCACACAAAGATGCTGCCTCAGCCCTTCCCAAGGAGCCTTCACGCTGCCTGCGGACTACGGGGAGAAGACACGATGTCGAGAAGGGGGGAGGGGGGGGGGGGGGGGGGGAGTCTGTGTGAACATTTGAACGAAAGCTCATTTGGAGCAGAATCTGGACTCTTGATAGTGACCAGCTCATGTCGCACTATTTACTCCGATGAGAGTGTAGCATCTGCTCTCACTGGCCAGGCCTGGGGTCAAGGGTGAAGGTCAGAATCAAGGGGTGCAAGGGTGAAACTGCCTGCTTGGATTTTAATTACAATAAGAGCGCATGATTGGCTAATGAGAGATGAGCAGCCTGCAGTACAAAGCCTGAATGATTTTAAGGAGCTTAGACACTCAACATCTGACCCATAAACAGGCCATTACTGGAAGATATATATATAATCGCTTCAAAGCAATCCTCTCAACACTGCAGCGGCTTTCATTTCCTCTTGGATTTTTGAGATTGGATGTTTTCTTGTGGTCCAATGGAAATCATAACGTACTGTCAGTGGGTTATTTTAATTTATTTAAAGGGGTATTTAGTAGAATTTGTGCTCTAGCAGTAAGAAGGTGGGGGGGGGGCATTCAAATGATTTATTCACCTCTTGATTCAACCCCTGTACCAGAAACTCCGCCTCCCAAAACATCCATTGGCCGTTGATCCATGTTGGTTCTGTAGCTAGCAACTTTCATATTCACTAACCTTTTTATCTTGGTCAGTATTCGTGGTTGATCCGGAGTCTATCCCAGGAACACTGGGTGCGACATGGAAAAACACCCTCGACAGAATTCCAGTCCATGAAAGAGCACACAAATTCACAACTCGGGGAAATTTACAGTAGATAATCCATGATTGAAAGAACCAGGTGAAACCCCATTCAGACACTGCGAAATTAAGCAAAATACAAAATGAAAGAAACCCATCCCATGCTTGAGACTGAACCAGGAACCCTGGAGATGTGAGGTGGCAAAGCTACTTGATGCACCAACATGGCCGCCCGCCATGGTACCACCGTAGCTCGCAAATTTGGAACAATCTACACAACTAAATTTGTATGCAAGAAGGTACAAAAGTTTGGGGTTAGGGATTAGTGTTTGTATTTAATGAAAGAGCTTACTGATTTGTTGATGATCAACATTACTGATCAAATTACCAAAAAGAAACAACGTTAGTTTCTAGTTAGTTTCAAACTACGCGACCAACAGCTTCATCCACCTTTTGGACAACAAGCTCGCGGATTTTTATTTCTTTTGGAGTCATTACACTTTTGTTACAGCATGACACATTTGTTTTTCATCCTTCACAACAATAGTATCTGGCAATGACGGCCATTTAGTATGGAATTCTGCCATCATTGGTTTTACGAGCAGTAAAGTTGTGGGGTGTGTCTAAATCATAACTGACAGGAGGGGTATAAACACAACCAAAGGGTACAGCACGAGCCTGTGGTTTTTGTATGTGTACGATACGCTTGCTTTGATCACATTGTCAGCAATTACTTTTCATTGTGTTCCCTGGATACATCAATGCTACGAGCAATAAAAACACTGACGTGCGCACCTTTGAAAAGTACTTCTCAAAGAAAATGAAGAAATGATAGAGATTATAGAGTTGACTATAAATGCCATAACACTTTCGCCATCCTCATAAAAGCCAGTGGCTTCTGTAGATCAAATTGCAGGCGAGAGTAATTTGAGTTATTGGCGTTGGATTCTTCCCATCTTCCATCCAGTCTCATCATGATCTGTTTCTTTCTCTCTCTCTCTCTCTGTCTCTCTCTCTCTATTGCACTCTTTCTCTCACCATCTCTCTGTCTCTCATGAGGATGCATATATAAAGGTCTTTGAAACCTTTGACGGTTGAAGTAAGATGAAAGATTTGGCGATTGTGTTGCACAATGTCAAAGACCACTCCTTCATCTCCCACAGAACCAAAGGATCTTAAGATGAAAAGAGTATCTGAAAGAACAGTAACACAGTAACAGGTGGGGTCTTGCCTTTGTGTGTGGGTAAATACGCAGTCTTGACTGCCGCGTAGTGTTTGCTCATAGAGCGAGGATATAGAAAGGCCAGAGAATACACTGGAAAAGAAGAGAAACCCGGTTCACTTGAGAACCATCTGAACAGTCTTTGATCTCAAACCAATGTGCTTAAACCCATAACCATTTAAACGACTACCTGTTGTTCACGAGCTTTTTAATGCTTCACCAAACCCTGGCCATTGATTACATTCAAATAGTGTGTTTAAACTATTATAAAAGAATAATAATAATAATAAAAAACAACAAAGATATTCAATATGCCCCATATTATCTGTGTGTTCAAATAAGGTTGTATGTACATGTACCAAGACAGAGTTCTGGCAAAAGTTTAGCAAAAGAAACTTCGAAGAATATAATAAGGAAGAATTCCAAATCTCCAAAACATGATACACTTGCTAGCTAGCTAGCCGTCAAAGCTAGCATCAAGGCTCGAATGCTCTAATCTGAAAGATGTCCGAATACAAAATAATCTTCTTATTGCAAATCTACGCACAAAAGATGCACAACACAACTTTAAGGGGGGGGGGGGGGGGGGTAGTTCACAAACTACCAACTTCCAAGCAATAGATTTGTAACAAATGGCAATAATGAACTAATAAACCAATAAAAAGTCTACAGTACTGCAATAGAAACACTACTAAACATTACTCAACAAGTAGTAATAACGTCTGCCCTGTTTGCGTGATCATCTGCTATGTTTATTTATTTATTTATTTTGAATAAAGCTAGCTAAAATGGTACCAGGTGAAAAGGTACATAGCATAGGTTAGATAACTAGGAATTAATGATAAGAAAAGCAGCAACTTTCTAAAAAATAAATCAAGAAAGAAATAAAGAAATAAAAACCCTGTGCACTAGCCTGCTAGCTGCTGACGTTTTAGTGTTAAAGTTCTGTGATTCATGCGCTAGTGTGAAAGATGAAGTGTTCAGGTTTTGCTAATGCAACAAATTTTGAACACAAACTACCAACTTCCTAACAACAGAATTGTAAGAATTGACCATACGTACAAGAAATAACTCACTAAATGTCTTGCTAACAATAAAATAACTGCATGATGCCTACTAGCTAACTAGCTAGTGACACAATTAATTGTGAACGTTACAATATTATAACAAATCCTAGCCTTATTCCCTGATTATGTGACAATCTGCTATTTTGGGGAGCCAAGCTAGCTAATAAGAAAAATTTGATAACATAGGCTAGGAAATATGGACAAGAAGGAAGAATAGCAAATCTACAAAACCCTGCGCCCTAGCTAGCTAGCTAGCTAGATTTTAGTTCGCGTTTAGTGTTGGCGCTTGAGCATTAAAGTCTTGTGAATGATGATGGTCTTACTGTTACGATGGACAGGGTTAGTGGTTGTAGCTTTTTATACAACTCTTTTTAAATGAAATTCAACAAAAGCATTTTCATTTTTTTGGAAATCCAACTAATTTGGGGTACATTTTGAACACAAACCTCCAACTTCCTAGCAACAGAAATGTGCGAATTGACTCAATGTAGAAGTAATAAACCAATAAATGTTTCGCTAATGATAGAAATATACTGTATTACGCATTCTAGCTAGTGACTAGCATTCCGAACACGACTCTATTGCAGAACCTTCTGCCCTAATCTGAAATTTTGACAGCAATGAAACGCTAGCTACAATGATGCCAGGTAAAGAGTTAGATAGCACAGGTGCTGCTAGCATAAAAACTTATCCAGGCCTGGTTATTTATACAAATATCTAGTTCAGAGTTTCTTGCCACAACTTGATAACTTGCCTTTGGGCTACTACAGTGTGAGAGCTTGCAACATGTGCAAGAATTCCAACAAAGGATTTTTTTTCTTCTTCTTTTTCATATACTTGTTGCTGATTGGCTACAGCGTGGAAAGCAGGCAGCTGGAGGATATTTACACTAAGAGGAAGCATAAGCTTTAAGGAATCCACTGATTCTTATATTCGTGTTTATTTTTTTATTGAGGGTTATATTATTGGTTATATATTATATTGTTTTAGATATGCGGCATTATTATGGCAAAGATGTTCAGTGTCCAATCAGCATTGAGCTGGTGATGTTCAATGTTGTTTCTGAATTTGTTGTTGTTGTTGTTCGTGCATTTTATTGGGGGGGGGTGTATTCACCGTATTATTTAGAAATTCCTTATCCCATATTATTTAGAAATTCCTTACTCCATATTATTTAGAAATTCCTTACTCCATATTATTTAGAAATTCCTTACTCCATATTATTTAGAAATTCCTTACTCCATATTATTTAGAAATTCCTTATCCCATATTATTTAGAAATTCCTTACTCCATATTATTTAGAAATTCCTTACTCCATATTATTTAGAAATTCCTTATTCCATATTATTTAGAAATTCCTTATCCCATATTATTTATAAATTCCTTACTCCATATTATTTAGAAATTCCTTATTCCATATTATTTAGAAATTCCTTATCCCATATTA
>JAFFST010044972.1:10186-27430 GCA_022414735.1 Noturus placidus | reverse complement strand
ACAGGACACACTTACATACGCTAAAGAGACTCGCAAGGTGGAGCTGAGTATATGGAGCAGGACGAAAAAAAAAACCTGCCTCGTGTGTGTGTGTGTGTGTGTGTGTGTGTGTGTGTGTGTAGGTGTGTGTGAGATGCTGAATCAGCACTGGCTTGTGTTTCGAATGGTGATCTAGCCAGGTAGGGAGATTGGGTATCTTGGGGACATGTAAGTTCACAACCAGCACAATTTCTGCCTCTACATCATATCACACACACACACACACACACACACACACACACACACACACACACACATATAGGCACACACAGAGTACGGTCAGGTGGGTTGTTTGTAAAGATTTGCATGGCTTGGCATAATTTCCTTGTGCAAAGTTTTGATCAGCTATTAGATCCATCAGACACCTGCTGAGAAAATCCTTAATATGCAAAACATCCCCGTCTACCTCCCGCCAACACACACACAAACAGTCGTGCGTGCGCACGCACACACACGTAGGCCAGGCAAAACTTCACAAACAACAGTAGACTTATTCACTCATCTCCTCTCCATAGGCAAATCTCTCATTTATATATGGAAATCATCTCGAGCATGAAACCTTAAGTTCCTGCAGCCTGAGAAGAGTGTCTCTGTGTGCGTGTGTGTGTGTGTGTGTGTGTGTGTGTGGGCGTCGGGTATGGAGAAGAAACAACCTTTCCTTTCTTTCAATAGGAAAACGGTCAGTAGGAGAAGAAAGGTGGTGAGATTGGAGAGATAAAGGGAAACCAAAAAAAAGGGAACAGGGGAGGAAAGAAACGTGGATGAAAGGAGCATGAGTGTGTGTGTGTGTGTGTGTGTGTGTGTGTGTGTGTGTGTGTGTGTGTTAGATCATTATAGATCATTATATCGTTTACGAACACTGATAGCAGTCAGAAAGCCTACGTGAGATGAGATAAGTGTGCTGCTACACTGTGTACTCAGATCAGCTCCTGCATTTCAGGTGGAAACAGGAAGTGGGTTTGATCTCACAAGAAATATAGAACAAAGTATAAAGGAGGGTTTTGTTTGTTTGTTTGTTTGTTTGTTTGTTTGTTTTTCTCCCCCTTTACTGTTCTTTATACCTTTTAAGCATAAAGATACAAACTTTCTATTAAAGTATTTTTTTTTTTTTTTTAAATCTGCTTCAATGTTATTAACGGACAAAACGTTACACAATAAAATCGCATAATATAAATCCAAGGTAATCCTCGATATAATCCCGAAAGAGACTTCCTGACGTTCCTGGAGCTCCTGTACGTCCCTTTTAGTCAGACTCATTAAAACCTTAGCTCGCAGCCCAGAAAAGCACTCTCGGTAGTCTGTATGCTAGTTAGTAGCTAGCTAGCTAGCTCTTCAAACAAGAGGTAAGTCTTTACGCATGTAGCGTTTTAATTGACGCTGTGACTCATTTAAAATAGACCGCTAGCGATTAAATGCCTCACAGATAACTAGCGTGCTAAGTGTAAGCGGTGTTTAAGTTTAACAGTTAAACATACTGTAAGCTAGCAATGAATACAGTCTACTCCGAGAGATTGTTTCGGGTTAAGCTAATACGGCTAATACGGTTCAATGTTTACTGCTTGAAATCAATGGGTTTTTTTATGCGCCGAAGTCTGGACGATTGTTTACACTCTTACAGTCATGGAAAATGGTGCATTTTAAGTCATTACAACATTAGCTGCAGAACTGAAAAGAACACTCGGTAAACTCGTATGCTAGTGTTCAGCTAGCTAGCTGGCTAGCTAAGCTCTTCAAACAAGAGGTAAGCCATTACGTCTTCTTCTTCTTCTTCTTCATTAGACATATAGCACATGCATAAAATAAAAATCTTGAAGCTGTCAATCATTTTCAATTAGAGTGTTAGCCATTTCTGCTCACAGATAACGAGCTTGCTAAGTGTAAGTGGTGTTTAGCTGAGTTTAACTTTAGCTAGCAATGCATACAAACTTCTCGGGCGGCTCGTTTCGGGTTAAACGGTGAACCGTGGCTAATACGGTTCGACGTTTACCGCTTATACGAGTTTTATGAGCTGAAATGTGAAGACTTTGTTTACACTCTCACGGTTGTGGAAAACGGTTCATTTGGGATTAACCGACTAACGTTAGCACTCAACAAGCTAGCTCACTCGGGCTTAAACGGTTCGCTGCGGTTAAATGTGATTAATGAGGCGTTGTTTTACAGATCGTCTGACTAACAGTTCATAGTCAAATCTATAAATAATCAATAAGTGTCATAGAGTGTATAACGTCTTTGCTGACTATCGTACACAACGGGGGGAGGGGGGAGTCTTAGCTAAATGTATTCAATTTATTCTGTATTAATTTTTTTTTTTTTTTGCACATGATCTCATTTCTCTCATTCTGGACTCACCTTCCTTTTCCCCACCTACACATTTTCCCTACAGCTCTCATCTCTGTCTACCTCTCTCTCTCTGTATCTCTCTCTCTCTGTATCTCTCTCTCTCTCTCTCTGTTTGTCTCTCTCTATCTCTCTCTCTCTGTCTCTCTCTCTCTCTGTCTCTGTATCTCTCTCTCTCTGCTCTCTCTCTCTCTCTCTCTGTATCTCTCTCTCTCTCTGTGTGTCTCTCTCTCTCTCTGTTTGTCTCTCTGTCTCTCTCTCTCTGTCTCTCTCTCTCTCTGTGTGTCTCTCTCTCTCGCGCTTTCTCACTCTCACTTTACTTCCTTTCAACTGCCCATTTTCCTTGCCAGTATCTCTCTCTCTCTCTCTCTCTCTCTCGCTTTCTCACTCTCACTTTACTTCCTTTCAACTGCCCATTTTCCTTGCCAGTATCTCTCTTTCTCTCCCTCTCTGTTTCTCGCTGCCATCAGTCCCTCCCTCCCACATCTCTCTCTTTTTTATCCTGCCATCTCTCTCTCTCCCTCTCTGAAGCAGCAGGACTCATAACCTTGCTCTACTCCAGTGTGAGGTGTTTTCTGACGAAGTGCTTTGCCAGCAGACCTGGTCCTTCCAGGGGACTGCACTAACCTTCCGGACACACAGGACACTCTCTGTCTTTCGCTTTCTCTCGCTCGTTCGCTCTCCCTCTCTCTCCCTCTAATCGCTATGGCACATTAAAATCGCAGGCATTCATTCTTACAGTGTCCAAATGATTCCAGCTAGGCACATGCCCAGCACATTTGTGCACATCTTTTCATTGTGTGTGTGTGTGTGTGTGTGTGTGTGTGTACCTCAAAGTCATTGGCCTTGTTGTAGTGCATGTTGAGAGCTCTGAAGAGCTCAGAGTCTCGGCTGACGGCGATCTCTTCAGCCCCCGTCACGCCGTCGTTTATGGCCTGCCTGGCGAACTTCTCCATCTGGATGTAGTAGAACTCCCGAAAATTACTGAACCACTTGATCAGCTGAGACGTGATACACCGGTTAAACTGGGAGACAGGGACAGAGCAAAGAGAGTCCATTAGATACGGACATCTGTGCTACATATAACCTGAAATTAAATAACATTTCAGTGCGATTTTAACGATGTAGTGAAGGATATGAAAACGATTAGCGGCTAAGGCTCACGGATTAATTCGAGTTTTATTGCCGTCATCTGCGTACGCAACTATGGAGGGATAAAAATGTTTAAAAAAAAATTCAAAGCTTGTAGTGTGGGAGCAAAATGTGCAACGTGATACCGTAAATGTAGCAGGATCGCTAATATGATATGATAAATGGCAGCACGCTATGCCATCAGAACGTCTTGAAACACTCACCAACTCAACGTTCAGTGTACTCCACATTCTAAGATGCTTTCCTGTTCGCCACGGTCGCAAACAATGGTTAAGCCAGTCTGGCCTGACTCCATCTCTCTCGTCAACAAGGCGTATCCGCCCATCTGCCACACCATTGGCTGATTACTTGTTTAACTGCATGAATGAGCAGGTACAAAGGTGTTCCTAATAAAGTGATCAGTATAGACAGTGCGGTGTTTGTGTACACCTCGTACTAAATTGGTTCAGAAATGAAAACCAAATCTAAGATCAAACAAAAGCAACCTGAGTCGCCACAAAATACAGTTTTTAAATGATAATGTTAAGCAGAAAAAGTTATCCAATACCAACTGGGCCTGTGTGAAAATGTATTTGCCCCCATAGTTACTCATTCCCCAAATCTATGTAACTGCATTCATAATAGAGTTCCGCTGGACTAGACGCAACCAGGCCTGATTACTGCAAACCCTGCTCAATCACATCAACACTTAAATAGAACGTATTCAACAGCATGAAGTTGGTTCAAAGGTCTTACGCAGTAAAGCACACACTGTGTCGAAATTTAAATAAATTCCAGACACGATGAGGAAGAAGGTGATTGAAGTACATCAGTCTGGGAAGGGTTACAACGCTATTTCAAAGGCTCTGGGACTCCAAAGAACCACAGCGAGAGCCGTTATCTCCAAATGGAAAAACTCAGCACAGGAGTGAACCTTCCCAGGAATTGCGTTACATCTGGCGTAAAACAAATTCCACAAAAAGAACATCATATCTACAGTCAAGCGTGGTGGAGGTAGTGTGATGGTGTGGGGATGCTTTGCTGCTTCAGGGCCTGGGCAACTGGCAATAATTACGGAAAACTTGAATTCTACAGGAGAATGTCTGTCTTGTCTTCAGTCCGTGAGTTGAAACTCAACTGCGACTGGATTATACAGCAAGACAACGATCCAAAACATGGGAGTAAAACCTAGTCCTAGAAGTAAGCGAAAGACTAATCTCCAGCTATCGGAAGCACTCGGTTATTGGTCTTACAGGTGGCGCAACCAGATTTTAAGTTTAAGCGGGCAATTAGTTTTTCACATTGGTGATTGGTGTAATAAAATAAAAACTGTATTGTGTGTTTACAACGGGTGTCTTTGTTTTATGTTGTATTTCGTTCGAAGATCTAAAAAGATTTAATATGAGATATACCCCAAAACCAGCAATCAGGATGGGGCAAATACTCTTTACACAGCACTGTGTACATTTTTATTCAACTGCACGGTGGCTTAGCGGTTAGCACGTCCGCCTCACACCTCCAGGGTCCGGGGTTCGAGTCCCGCCAGGGCGTCGGGGGTTTCCTCCGGGTACTCCGGTTTCCTCCCCCTGTCCAAACACATGCATGATAGACTGATTGGTGTGTCTAAAGTGTCCGTAGTGTATGAATGTGTGTGTGCAGGGTGTACCCCGCCTTGTGCCCGATGCTCCCTGGGATAGACTCCAGGTTCCCCGTGACCCTGAAAAGGAGTAAGCGGTTGAGGATGGATGGATGTATATGATAATGTATTTGTGTATTTCTTGCCATATTTTGTTTGATTTTATTCCTCCTTTTTCCTCGTAATTATGTATGTATTTATTTATCAAAATAAAAAGAGCAACCCGGTCGATAGAAAGTGCGAAAGTAAATACGCACGTGTTGTGATCGTGAGTTTTGGATGTACCGCAACACTACACTATAGAAATTCCAGCCTTGCTAGCGAGTATTCCTTTGGGGAAAATAGTGTAGGGTTAATTGTTAATCAAATCTTCATAATCACAGATCGTGTGTCAACGCTGAGGAATATCATTAACATCATTTACATGAATAAAAGAAAAGCCCTCGCGCTCTCTCTCTCTCACTCTGTCTCTCTACATGAGTCGAGGAGGCAATCTGGACAGGGCGTGGAGGGGGGGTGAGTTATGGGCAGCCCTCAGCTGCAAGAGGCTCGGATGGATAATTGAGCAGAAAACTGATAAAGTCAACATAAAAAAGAGCATATCGGACCCACGGGGAGTTCAAACATCAGCTTAAATCCATTCACCAATCAGTGGCCTGCGTTCATCTACCGTTCCCCCCGCGGGCATGATCCCTGCCAAATTCAATACAACCTTAAACCGTTTAAGAGAGCAATGGGTTACAGTTCATCAGGGCAATGAACCCACAGAGGAGGGAGAGCAGGAGGAGGAAGGGGGCTGGGGTGGAAACAGAGATAGAGATACACAGATAGTAAGTGAAAGACATAGAAAGAAATCTCTTCTCGCAAACAACAGCTGATAAGAGCTAAACGGGCCCCTTGTACCCCTTTAATTACCCTTCCCACCTAAAAAAAAAAAAAAAAAAGGCCCCCACTCTCCTCCTCATCCTCCCCCATTTTCTCCTTCATCTCTCTTCTTCTTTCAGAAGAAAAAAAAGAAGAAGATGACAAAACGATGGGCAAGCAGCCCTCTGGGGAGGGGAAGCAGCTTTTACATGGAGATTAGACAGTACTATTGTTCAGAGAAAAGACAGGAACGGAATCGAGATGGAGTGAAAGAGAGGACGGAGGACGCTAGTCACCGAGGGATGGACGATGGACGGAGAGGAGAGAGAATGAGAGAGAGAGAGAATAAGAGAGAGGGGGGGGGGGGCACGCGCACAATCTAGCACACAAAAGAAACGCAGACGCTGTTTGCAGGCATTCAGAATACTAGCAGTACTGACATGAGTACAGAGTCAGGCTCTAAAACACACACACACACACACACACACACACTCTCTCTCTCTCTCTCTCTCTCTCTCTCTCATACACTCACAGAGAGAGAGAGAGAGAGAGAGAGAGAGAGAAGCAAAAACTAATTCTGAAATAAAAAGTTAGATGCTAAGATGCTAGCATTTAGAAACTAGCTCAATCAGTTCTAGCATAAAAGATTAGCTAGTTTAACAGATTAGCCATTTCTGAACTGAAATCCATCTGAACCCGCGCTTGTTGTGTCATTTATTTACTGTATAATTGTCCGTTATTGTTTCCACATGCTTTCAGACCTACTGTCTGCTTCAATGACTGAAAATTTGAAAACATGGCTGTTTAAAAATAAAAATAAAAAAAGCTCATAAACAGACAAGTGAGTGACCATCATGAAGAGGTCTGTCCGATCTGGCCTAGCCCTTTCGACCTGAGCATGTGGTTTGACAGACGGGTGTATGTGCGTGCGTGAGTGTGTGTGTGTGTGTGTGTGTGTGTGTGTGTGTGTGTGTGTGTCTTTATGATGAGCTCTAAATCATTGACAATGACCTCATCACTCACAACAAAGACCTTTCCTGTCACACCACCGGAGAGCGAAAGAGTGTGAGAGTGAGAGAGAGAGAAAGACGGAGAACAAGCGTGTATGTGTGTGTGTGTGTATGTGTGTGTGTGTGTGTGTGTGTGTGTGTGTGGGCATTGTTATTACTGTACAGTCCAGGTCTCTGTAGTCATCTGTGTACTTTACTTTTACCTTAATATCTGTAATATCAAGCATTAAATCACACACACACACACACACACACACACACACACACACACACACACACACACACACTTCCTTCTGGAGAACTAAAGAAGGGACAAAACATCCTCTTCACACTGTCATCAGCAGAAAAGCAAAAGAAGCCTGAGTTTAGGAATCGTCACAAGAAAAGAATTTATGTGAAAGTATTTATACCGTATATTTAATAGAGGTGAGAAACTTTTGGCACCCTTCAGTTCAATGGTGCTCGATTCTATACATCACCGCTAGTTTGTTTTGTTGGGTTTTTTTGTTTGTTTTTTTTAACGCATGCTCCACCTAGACTCCATTTTATGATGGAACTTGCATTTGACCTGCGAACTTAATTCCTCCTTCCTGAATCACTTCCTTGAGGGATCTCCGGTGAGCAGGAGAAGCACAAGACCAGGATGAAAACACGGCGCATTGTGATTCCACCCACATATTTTCCACATATTTAATTTCCTGATATTTCCTTTATCTTGGTAAGACAGCGTTTACACGTTGCATGCACAATCCATACAATCCATAAGGTGCGGAGCAAATCGGAGTTGAACATCGGCTAGCTAGCTAGCTAGCTAGCTTACTTACCGTACGTACGTACGTACGTACAGTACTCATAGCACACTCGCTAGCTAGAGCTGAAAAGCTACAGCTGCCAAAACGTCAAAAGTTCCATTTTTACTTGACTGAACTGATCGATAAAGGTTTTCTAATTGAATCGGGATATTTTCTTCTACGACGTAGCGTAAGGAGCGATACATTTTTTTAAAATGTCAAAAGTTTCTCTAAAATCTTGACTAGCTCGGCATATTTTACACTGTTAAATTATAGACAGAAAGCAAATTATTCATTTCCAAAATAATAATAATAATAATAATAATAATAATAATAATAAAAATGAAGTAATCATCGTGTCATTAGCACGGAAGATAGTTAACTCCCGTCGCTATTTCTAACAAAGTGTGGCTAATGTGGCTCGTTAGCGAGGGATTTGTCACGACGCGACGCCGGTGTACTTCCTGATTTCTCATAACTAAGTCTATCCGTGCAGGTCAAAAGTCAACGGGTCTCTAACCACTCCAATTAGCAGGCTCTCAACAAGTGTCCGTTCAGCACCGGGGTCATCTTATTATTGACCTCCGGGCAAGTTCACTCGCCGATCCGATCCGCGACCAACTAAAACGCGAGCATCCCGCTCCCACCGTTCTTATCCTCCAGATAATCAGAGCCTATTAAGACAGTGGGTAGTCCTTAACATGCAACATGGCCTGCATTGATATTCATGAGGTATGGAAATATAATGAATGACTAATGAATAACCATTATAAGGACAGTGGCGGATCCCCATGAGAATGGAAGTTGGGGGGGGGGGGGGGGGGGGAGTAAAAAAAAAAGATAAAAATCCATGCCATCTATTGTTCCACGATGGCGTCGCGAACAAAGCCACGCAGAGAGAATGCTGCCAACAATTTGACCTTGTTTCGGTGTTATGTTAATCTAGTTCAATTAAGCGCAACCTTAATGCTAGCGAGGATTATGGAAAACCGGTCTGTGGGGTTCGGATGCACTCAGAGGACCATTATCCTACCTTATGTCATCATTTGATGATTTAATTTGAAGAAATGATTCGTTTTCGTTGTAGAGGAACGCGTTGCCAGAGCTAAGGATTTCACAGCACTTAAAATTCACCGGCGGGGAATGACATTATTTCATGAACGATGTGCGAAACGCATGCGGCGTCAGGCCGATACTGTGGGTGAGTAAAAAAAAAAAAAAAAAAAAAAAGAATCCACTTTGGGAAACGTTTTTGTTTATTTGTCTATATGTACGGGAGTCAGATTTCCCTTTAAGATGCGAGTTTTGATAAAGCGGAGGTCGCTGAATGCGTGCACGCTAAGCATTTGTGGGAAATAGGGAAACGGTTTGTTTATGCGGAATGGCCAACGGCACCGAGGTGAAAGACGTGCGACTGATAAGAGCTTAGAATTGTGACTCAGGGACAAACTTTAACTAACCTGTTCCACCGAGTCCACAATCAGGGAGCTCTTACTATCCCATTCACGTGACGTTTACAAATATGTATGTGACGTAAAGGTTAAAGAATAAATAGCACAATCGAAATTGGCTAGCCCACTTTTTAAAGAAAAACAAATTTAAATCATATTATTTAAGCACTTATGTGCTTATGTACATACGTAGTATATTCAGCCAGGTTCCCTGGACACGTTCACCCCTATGAAATATTTGGAACGTTCCACGAGTCACATGTTCACTTTCCTGCGGATCGTCAGAAGGAGAAAAGCGCGTTCTGGTTCGTTTTCCTTGATTTTTTTTTTTCTCTCCCATATTGACTGACCCAGGCTAAACTCGCTTCGAATGTACGACCCTGTTACGCCAAATTCCAGACGACGTTAATCATTAACGATTACCATGACAGAACGTTCCTCGTGCCGTTAGCACGGACGGTAGCTCACCATATTGTCGTTGTGTATTTGCGAAATCTGTGCTGCAGAAATAAACACGACCCTGTTACTCAAACAAACCGTGTGAAAAATGACACGGTCGGACTGTTAAACGCTCGTTTTCTTAGCTTTTGGTGTTGAACAATGCTGAAATAAAATGATTTACAAGGGCAACCTTGGGTGTCAGTGATATAAGTGCAGCTTAGTCCATGGGACGAGGTGTTGTTTGTTGCCTCGGTAGAAGTTACCCATGCGCAACCTGTGAAAAGAGGAAGTTTGATGGCTCATTTGGATGAGATGGCGACGCGGTTTGGCGCACACATAACACACTCGTGTGTGGAATCACTTGTAAGTTTTAAAACTGTGGATTGATTTGATTAAGGGTTGATTAAGTTGCGACACTACATATTGGAATGGATTACAGACCTCTCGACGTGATGTACTTTACAGTGAATAGGCTGCTTACTAATCTAGGCACTTATCCGCCTCCTTTCCAATCCATCTTACTGTCTAAATACACACCGCCCACTCATCTACCTGCCTTGCAGCTGCCCCGGCTCGTGCCGGTATGCGTTTTTTCCCCTGCGAATTAATCTCCACTGGCCTTGACCAATAGCAACAGCTGTGGTATTTAGATTTCCCTAACGCCACCAGTGGGCTGCCCAACGTTTGTAAGTGAACTCACCTGGACAAGTGAGGTAAGCCGACACCATGTCGCACCCTCCCCACCTCCTTTTCCCCAAAATGTTTTTTTATAAACATAACCAAAACCCATGTAACAACTCAAACATTAAAGGTGCACTCACCTTAACGTCGGAGAAGAACATCTTGAGCATGTTGGAGCTGGGGTACCTGGTGTAGAAGAACATGAGCTTGGCCTTCTTCAGGTGGTTGGGGGAAAGCCCTTCCTGAATGTGCAAATGAGCTGGTTAAGGAAAAGCAGCCGAGCCCCGAGCAGAAAGCAGGTAGGATTTGCTTGCCATTGTCATCATCATTACTCAAGGCGCTGCGCCGTCACGGCCAATATACCACCGCAGAAAAGCCAGTTTTACATGAGAAAGCCATTACGCAGGCAAAGCGAGCAACGTCTTTCCCTAAGCCCTAAGCCTCAGCCAACCTCCTCCTTCAGATGTAAAAGAGTGAGAGATCGTTTGCATGGCACCTACAAATACAGCGGTAAGCACTTTTGAGAAGGCCTCGGGGGCTGACAAAAAGCCTGAAAGATTTGTGTGTGTTGACGTTTTAGAAAACCATACACCTACGCCCGATCGGAACTTTCTCAGAAGCCTAAGCTCCCGTCATGGCATCGTGACGGCAAATCTGCCACCACCGTTTCATTTCTGCGTGCGACAATTCGGCCGTGGCGTCCGAGGGCTCGCGAAGACGTCCCTTTGAAGGCACACCATGAGTGTCAAATGATACGCTTGTCATGTAAATACGGCTAATCACGAAAACATAAACAAGTCTTATAAAGTGTGCACACATTCAACGATAATGCGGATTCAGACCAACCACGAGTGGAGTACTTCACATAATTGAGGGAGAGAGAGAGAGAAAAAAAAAGAAAAGAGAGAAAAAGAGAAAGGGGTGGTGATGGGGGGGGAAAGGGGGGGGGTGTTTAGTTAGAAAAGCGCATCTTTGTCTTACCCACCCTCTCTCTCTTTCTCTCTCTCTCACACACACACACTCTCTCATTCTCTCTCTCCCTTTTTCTCTCACCATCTGGTCTTGCTTTATGAGCACAAAGGCCAGAGAGAATGAAAGAGGGACAAGCTGCTCTTTTCTTTTGCAGCATTACTTCATTCAGCGCCGTGAATGAATGGATCATGACAAACCACAAAAAACTACATTTCAACATGAAAGCTGATGACAACTTTATCACTGGGAACACAAATAAAAGTTACACATTTTCAGCGTAACAAGCAACAATGAAATTAAACCCCCCCCCCACACACACACACACTTAATTACTCAGCAATAGGACCCGTGCTTATGGAAGGCTGAACTTTTTTTTATTATTTTTCATTTTTTTAAAGTTCATCGTGATCTGATTCTCAAGCTCTAATAATAATAATAATAATAATAATAATAATAATAATAATAATAATAATAATAATAATAATAATGTGGCACTAGCTGACCACTGAAGCATAATTTATGGGCTATGGATCGTCATTAAATTTAAATGGACGAAGAACTTTTTTCCATGGGAACGTGACGAGATGAGACCAGATGAGATGAGGTGAGATATGACACAAATGCATGGGTTATCAGGGTTTTCTCTTTTCCGCGTGGGGAGGAAAAGCTGAAAAACTGCTTGGCCAGTGGTCTGGGCGTTTCGGACCGATCTGCACTTTTTCCACCATGCGTTCTGCATTCATCAATAATCTATTTAAGCTAAGAACGCATTGTAAGTGCGAAGCGGGCACCGAGTGTGACATTCCTGCAGAGGACGTTCTCCTGCCCTAACCTCCGCCACACAACAAAATGGCTGATTATGCGATTTTGCCAGACAAAGAGTCCTCCGCACCCTCCTCCCCGGCCCTGCCTCTTCTGAAACCAGCTCTGGCCCTTTTGTGTGTCTGTCAAACAGACTGGCCGCCAGTAGCCTAGTGGTCACGCTGGGGGAAACTTTCACCTGCCACTGCTCGCAATTTCACAATACGTGCCTCGAATCTAACGCTATTCTCAAACATAACATCGCATAACCGTCTTCCATCCAGAACCAGAACCGTAATCCCGTCCTAATTGCTTCCGAACTATTACCCCCGTCTCTAAGTCCATGCTAACCCCGTTTCCGCCCAAGCGTTCACAGTTTAACCCCATTCCCAGGCTAACCAAACAATTCCAAATCCAACCCCCACCTCTCTCTCTCTCTCTCGCTTGCTCGCTCGTTCTCATATCTTTAGTTAATCTTGAATCTGCGATGCCTTAAGCGCATTTCAAACCCAAATAACGTTTCCATTTCTAGCACTTTCCTCAAGCGTATTTAGATCCTATATTCAGGCCAGTGCGTCTACCGTCTATCCTTCTCTCATATCTCCGTCCAGAGCTGATGTACCAGCTGTAAAGGAAGCTCCAGGTAGGAACCTGTGCTTCCTCTGAGTATCAGACAGCTTGATGGGGAAGCGTTTTTTAATCATTTGTTAGCTTTTACTGCCAGTTCAAGAGTAAGAAGTCAGCAAACTTCAATTAGGCCAATTACTGTACCAATTAAGGGCTACGTTCACTTTTCTTTTGTAGATATGTGACTTGCTAGCTATGTGACTAGAACTAGCATAAGCACATGTTACTAGCGATTATCAATAGAGATATAAAATTGTGTTCCACTGCACTGTTTGATTTTCTTCTCCTTCTTTTCGTTTTCTCTTCATTTCGAGTGATTTTTGAATATTGCTACATAAAACACACGCAGTAACTGCCGCGTACGGTCATTGCTTTAATTGCTTTCCATCTCTCTTTTCCTTTATTCGTCTCGCTCCGCTTTCTTGATGGGGCGGCTGTGGAGAGCGTAGGGCCCTTGGCTCGGCAGACAAGACGAGGCAGTGTAATGAAAGACAAACATGCAGCCGCAAACACCTGTTAATGCCTGCTTCAAAGAAAAGAAAGGAAGGGGGGAGGGAGGGAAGATAGAAGAAAAAAAAGAGAGAGAGATTGTTTGGCTGCCAAGCAACAGCTGAGGGCCCTCAGGTTGTTGACCGATCTTTATGAATCCAAAGGGGGAAAATGAAAAGGAGGGATAATTGTTCCTTCGTCTTTTTTTATTTTTTATTTTTTTTGTATAATAGGATATGATGAGGGTTGAGAGAGGTGGAACCTGTCAGTCATTAAAAAAATTTAAAAAAAAAACAGACAGCAGGTTAGACCTTGGGTCCTCGAATGAACCTCAAAGTTTGACAACAAAAACATCTGTCATGCTTGACGCCAAATTATACCCCGAGGAACGGAAAACATCTTCAATCTCTTGAGGTAAATTTGGATTTAAGTGGTGATCCTGGTTAAGCACCAGGCTTATTAAATGTACAGGTGCTAGAATGTATAGTCCCCAGAATTGGTGGCCTGAAACACAAAGCACGTTAGCAAGGATCCGTTCTATGTTCAGGAGTTTACCTGAAAGCCTGGTCTGTATCCCCTCATCATGAGGCTATCTAAACTATGGAAATGTGTGGGAACTAAACTCATTTAAATGTATGTCTTAAGGCATGGGAGGTGACAGAAAAATGAATTTGAGTTGGAAATAGAGAAGCTAGTGTGACTTAAGAAAAAGCCTATAGGAGGCCGCTCGGGGACTCAAGAGTGGAGGTCCGAGCTGAGTACCCAAAAGTACACAGTGAAACAGAAGATGGTACAATGAGCAGCACTTTAAATGCTCCATCTACTAGTTAAAAGGATCATTCAGCTCTTGCATTTAGGAGAAATGAGGCCATTCCAAACAAGAGCAACACGTCAGACTTTTTCAGCATAATCAGCATTATATGCAGAATTTAAGCAAAATGTTTATTTGATGCTAGGAAAAGGATATTGCACTCCCTGGGTATGGCGAGATGTCAGACATGTCCTGGAGGTCTCCACACTCTGACTTAATGAGCGACAGAGACAGACTCTCAGCCGTGCTCCCTGGGTGGGTTGGCGAGCAGGAACGGGTGTGCCCCATATGGTGGTTGGACGCCATCTTGGTCCGTAAGCTGGTGGTCTCCCGCGAGAGATCCATGGAATCAGGTGAGCCTCTGTCTTTGCCTGGGTACCCTATCGACGGGGCACCAAGTGGGCCCTGAAATGGGTACCCCATTAAAGGGAGGGGGAATGGGTGGCGGAAAGATGGTGGGCTGAAGCCCATGTTGGCTGAAAGGGAAGAGGGATGGAGGGAGGGATGGTGGTGGCCTCCATGAGCACCCACTGCTGAGGACTGGTGATGATGTTCAGCTGCAGACTTCCGCACCACTAAAGGCAGCGCCTCTGTCTGATCATTGGCACTGGGGAGCGGGACTCCACCAAATGACTCATGTGGGCTGGGGATTATGACATCTCCGAAGCACTGGAGGCGCTGATTGCTTGTGTGGAAATTGGGGTTGTCCCCGTTAATGGTAAAACGATCCTGAGGCGCAGGAAGCGGTGGGAATACCTGCGGGAGAGGCCGCGGAGGTTTCGCAAAGACCTTCACTACGGTGTCTACCACCTGAGACATGGCAGAGTTCAATTCCTGCTTCAGTGTCTCTGCCAGTTGTTTGCCTTCTGCATGCATAGAGGTTGGACCTTTGCCCCTCAGCGAGCCCTCCCTTTTTGGCTTGTCTCCATCCAGAAGGGCCTGTTCCCTTAGCAGGGCCCTTGCTCTGTTCAGAAAGTGTCCCGGATCTAAGTCTGACATCTCGTTATCGGATCGATCAGCAGTGGAATTGTGCATGGGGCGCTCATCAACATCTCCGTCCATGAGCCCGGCATCGGAGCGTGCACTGTCTTCGGAGAGGTTCCCTCCGTCGTGGTCTGGGTCGTTCCCTTCAGAGTCAGTGCTGTCATAAATTTGAAAAAACTTCTCTTGCAGCTGGCGCAGCTGTTTCTGCATGTCCTCAAGCTGCAGCTTGAGCTGCCTGCGTTCCTCCACCTTTTGCTCCTTGCGCACTGACACCAACTGCTGGAAGCTGTGCTGCTGTTGAGGAAGCTTCTGCTTGCGCTTGTTCTCGCGATAGCCCTCTCGTGGACTGGGTGGCTGCTGGGGACCTTCAGGTTCTCCTTCGCCATCCCGCTCTCGTTCCCTTGAGCTGGAGTTTGATGGCATCATTACATTGGGTGAGTGGCTCATTCCACGAATGATGTTCTCCACACGAGCTCGCTTAGCTCTGAGGTGTTCATCATTAAGTCGTTCAACATCAAAGTGACCCAGAGTTGGGCGGCTGAACGGCGAGAGACACTCCTGCGGGCTTTCCTGGGATGAGTTACTGCACACGTCCTCTTGGGGCACCTCGGATCCTGTGCTGGAGAGAGCACTACTAGGGAACCCCGACTCTATTCCTCCCCCTCCTCCGTTTTTTGCCATGTTGCTCTTTAACAGCTGTGAGATGATGGTAGCACCGGGAAAAGGCATCATCACGTCCTCGTACGAGTTGGACCTCTTGAGAAGCTTCCGGAGCACATTGGACTTCGTCTCATTTGAGTCCCCGTGTCCAAGCTGCACCCCTTGACACTCCAGCAGGTCCTGCTCTCCGCTATGATGGCTGTTCATGGCCCCAAAGATGATTGCGGATTTTGATGTGTGGCTGGCAATGAAGTCAGTAGAAGTTGCTGATGTCAGCGTGGAGTTCGAGCCCACGGTTCTCTTCACGCCGATGTCCACTCGTCTTCTTTTGGTCTGTCGGTTTAGGAGGGACTCACTGTCATGGTCCGGCATCCCTGGTGGTCCTATTGAGCCATTTCTCAAAGGCCAGGGCTCACACTCTTTTGGTAAATTCCAGTGACTTGCTTAAAGGAAGGGGAAGAAAACCACAAAACATGGTTGATCAGTATCATTTTAATTGTAATACATGATAACATTTTTTATTTGTTTCATTTCCAATGTTTAAATCCACTCTATATGTGGGAGTCTGGATTAGAGCGAGAACTTGTATAGAATGTATAATTGCAATATAATCATTGTCAATATATTGTTCTTTGTTATATACAATAATATACAAAACCACGGCGAATCCAGAATATTAATTTCCACTACGTTTATTGTAGACTTGTTTGCTGAATAAGATCATTTTCATATTTACAACGGCTCCTTTAGTTGAAATTTGAACAACGTCTTAAATAAGTCTGTGTAAGATGAAGCAGGTTTGTCGTAAATTATCCTGAACATACGCATTTGCAAACGGGAAATTTGATTAAATTTGGTCAGAACCCTGGAACAGGAAGTATAAGCAGAGAGAAAATGGGTGTACGGTGGTGGGTGGGTGGGTGAGGATGGATAGGGGGGGGGGGGCCGGGTTAACACCTCAGCTTTGCATACATGAGCAAAGTCCTACATTGTGTTTACTGCCCTAGTAACAAACACAAAGCAACAATTGTCGCGTCGCATGAAAACAACTTCGACAACAACAACAATCACTAAAATCTGCATAAAATTATGTTAATCGCCTTTCTAGTGTCCTCGTTTGTCTGGGATTCGATTCGTGAATGTTTTATACAAAACATATGGAGGGGGAAAAAAAATCATATCATATCATGAAAGAAAAAATATGACATCGGTTATCAAGGTTATCATTGCGTTGTTCATTTATTTAAACAAAACGCACGCAGACGTTTACATGTAGCCGATTAAACTGATGTGTTTAGGATATTTTTCATGAATAAAACAAATGTAATAAGTTTTTAAATACCGCTTCTGACTTCTTTTTTTTACCTGTGCTGTATGCTTTAATCTAATTTCATTTCATGAGATCTTTAAATGTGTCACTGTGTGTTTATATATATATATGTGTGTGTGTGTGTGTGTGTATGTGTGTGTGTATGTGTGTGTGTGTGTGTGTGTATATATATATATATATATGTGTGTG
>JAFFST010044971.1:34159-48537 GCA_022414735.1 Noturus placidus | reverse complement strand
CTACACCCTACACCCTTTTACAGAAGTGTATACAGAGTCTCCTACACCCTACACACTCTACAGACGTGTAGGGAGTAGGAGACTCTGTATACATGTCTGTAGAGTGTGTATGTAGTAGGAGACTCTGTATAGACTTCTGTACATGGGTGTGGGGTGTAGGGAGTAGGAGACTCTGTATACACTTCTGTAGGGTGTGTAGGGAGTAGGAGACTCTGTATACACTTCTGTAGAGTGTGTAGGGAGTAGGAGACTCTGTATACACTTCTGTAGATGGGTGTAGGGTGTAGGAGAGTAGGACTCTGTATACACGTCTGTAGAGTGTGTAGGGTGTAGGAGACTCTGTATACACTTCTGTAGAGTGTGTAGGGAGTAGGAGACTCTGTATACACTTCTGTAGAGTGTGTAGGGAGTAGGAGACACTGTATAAACTTCTGTAGAAGCCATAAGTCTAAATTTGAGAACATACTTCACCTCTATAAACTGTAATATCTACAGTACCTTTGATGGAGCTACGCTACTGCACACTAATGAACTAGCAACTGAGCTAATTAGCATGCTAGCTAGTAAAAATCCTTTCACATAGTGGAAACTGAAAAGGAAATAGTTTGTTATGTTATTATTATTATTATTATTATTATTATTATTATTATTATTTTCTATGATATTTTATGAGTTAGCAAGCCAGCAGATTACATTTACATTTATTCACTTAGTAGATGCTTTTATCCAAAAGGAGAAAAATACAAGCAAAGCGATATATCAAGCAGAGAACAATAAAAGTAGTGCTACCATATAAGATCTATTCATTGAGTTCCAGAAGAAGCAAAGTGCACAGAGTAGAGGTGTAATTGCAAAAAAAATTTTTGAATTACTTAATTAATTAATTAATTAATTTTTTTCTATGAGTTGGTTAGGTGTTCACGGAGGAGAAGGGTCTTTAGCTGTTTTTTGAAGACGGTGATAGATTCTCCAGTCCAGATTGAGATTGGAAGCTCATTCCACCACTGAGGGTGGAACACACTGTTAGTGTGAAGGTTCTGGACCTTCAGTCACGCTGAGTAGGAACATGCTCGTAACGTAGTGAGGCGTGGAGTGGAGGAATCACAGTGAAGTCCCTGCAGCTACATGACTCCGTGGTGGGTGAGTGTGTTCATGTGGAGCGTCGGTGTTCATGATGATGTTCTGTGGGAAACTTCAGCACTGATTAATGAGTAAGTGAGTGTGCTACAGGAATGTCTTTAACTCGTCGATGCTAACGTGTTTGAGTAACCGCTGTGTGTAAGCAGTAGAGCTGCAAGTACACATCTGTACATAAGCTGCAGTATTGATCTCTTTCTGAAACACGAGCTGGACAAACAAACCTCACTCATCTTCACAGGTGTCGATGTTCAATCACACAGCAGCGGGAGACAAAATGTGTAAGGGGAAGGGAAGTGGAAGTGAAGGGGAAGGTAAGTGGAAGTGAAGGGGAAAGGAAAGGGAAGTGGAAGGGAAGTGGAAGGTAAGGGAAAGTGAAGGGAAAGGGAAGTGGAAGGTAAGGGGAAGTGAAGGTAAGTGGAAGGTAAGGGAAAGTGAAGGGAAAGGGAAGTGGAAGGCAAGGGGAAGTGAAGGGAAAGGGAAGTGGGAGGTAAGAGGAAGGGGAAGGGAAATGGGAGGTAAGAGGAAGGGGAAGGGAAATGGGAGGTAAGAGGAAGGGAAGTGGAAGTGAAGGGTAAGGTAAGTGGAAGTGAAAGGTAAGGGAAGGTAAGGGAAAGTGAAGGTAAGAGGAAGGGGAAGGGAAAGGGAAATGATAGGTAAGAGGAAGGTAAGGGGAAGTGGAAGGTAAGGGAAAGTGGAGGTAAGGGGAAGGGAAAGGTAAGGGAAAGTGAAGGTAAGGGGGAGTGGAAGGTAAGGGGATGTGAAGGGAAAGGGAAGTGGGAGGTAAGGGGAAGTGAAGGTAAGGGGAAGTGGAAGGTAAGGGGAAGTGGAAGGTAAGGGGAAGTGGAAGGTAAGGGAAAGTGAAGGGAAAGTGAAGTGGAAGGTAAGGGGAAGTGAAGGGAAAGGGAAGTGGGAGGTAAGAGGAAGGGGAAGGGAAATGGGAGGTAAGAGGAAGGGAAGTGAAGGGTAAGGTAAGTGGAAGTGAAGTGGAAGGTAAGGGGAAGGTAAGGGAAAGTGAAGGTAAGAGGAAGGGAAGTGGAAGTGAAGGGTAAGGTAAGTGGAAGTGAAGTGGAAGGTAAGAGGAAGGGGAAAGGAAATGGGAGGTAAGAGGAAGGGAAGTGGAAGTGAAGGGTAAGGTAAGTGGAAGTGAAGGGGAAGCTAAGGGGAAGGTAAGGGGAAGTGAAGGTAAGGGGAAGTGAAGGTAAGGGGAAGTGGAAGGTAAGGGGAAGTGAAGGGAAAGTGAAGTGGAAGGTAAGGGGAAGTGAAGGGAAAGGGAAGTGGGAGGTAAGGGGAAGTGAAGGTAAGGGGAAGTGGAAGGTAAGGGGAAGTGGAAGGTAAGGGGAAGTGGAAGGTAAGGAAAGTGAAGGTAAGGGGAAGTGGAAGGTAAGAGGAAGGGGAAGGGAAAGGGAAATGGGAGGTAAGAGGAAAGGAAGTGGAAGTGAAGGGTAAGGTAAGTGGAAGTGAAGGGGAAGCTAAGGGGAAGGTAAGGGAAAGTGAAGGTAAGGGGAAGTGGAAGGTAAGGGGAAGTGGAAGGTAAAGAAAGTGAAGGTAAGGGGAAGTGGAAGGTAAGAGGAAGGGGAAGGGAAAGGGAAATGGGAGGTAAGAGGAAGGGAAGTGATGGGGAAGATAAGGGAAACTGAAGGTAAGGGGAAGTGGAAGGTAAGGGGCAGTGAAGGGAAAGGGAAGTGGGAGGTAAGGGAAAGGGAGTACCTGATACGGATCCAGTACTGTTCTTATACTAATCTGATTTATACTAATCTGAATTTGATCTTAACAATGAACTTTATCTCTTTCATTCATCAATGTCACAAGATCTGATCCAACACCAGTCCAGTGTCTCAGACCAGTATCTGTCTGCTTCCTAGCACACTGTATTGGATGAGTACAGCTGTGGCTCAGTCGGTAGAGCGGGCTGTCCACTAATCCACTAACCGTGGGGTTGGCGGTTCGAATCCCGGCCCAGGTGACTCCACATGCCGAAGTGTCCTTGGGCAAGACACTGAACCCTAAGTTGCCCCCAATGGCAAGCTAGCACCTTGCATGGAAGCTCTGCTACCATTGGTGTGTGAATGTGGTCTCATTAGTAAGTCGCTTGTAAATGTAAAATGATATTTCTGTAAAGCTGCTTTGAGACAATGTACCATTGTAAAAAGCGCTATATAAATTAAAAAAAAAAAAAAAAAAAAATTACAGCTCTAATGTTACACTACATTCACGTAATAGTATAATTACTTAAAACTCTGTGTGTGTGTGTGTGTTCCATCCATCTTCAACCACTTACTCCTTTTCAGGGTCACGGGGAACCTGGAGCCTATCCCAGGAGGCATCGGGCACAAGGCGGGGTACACCTTGGACAGGGTGCCAGTCCATCACAGGGCACAATCACATACACACTCCCATTCATACACTACGGACAGTTTAGAAACGCCAATCAGCCTAACATGCATGTCTTTGGACTGGGGGAGGAAACCGGAGTACCCGGAGGAAACCCCCGACACACGGGGAGAACATGCAAACTCCGCACACACATGGCCCCGGCGGGGCACGAACCCTGGACCCTGGAGGTGTGAGGCGAACATGCTAACCACTAAGCCACCGTGGCTGTGTGTGTGTTATTTCTGCTTATCTGAGTACTACACTGAATAAACACACACTGCGACCACAGATGTGTTTTGCCCACTCGTCCCGCAGGAGAACCTACATGAAAACCCGAAGGAGAACCCACAGTGAATTAAACAGAACCTTCAATACAGCACTTCCGGTGCTGCGTCTATGTAACGTGTGTACCGTGTAACACACACACACACACACACATACACACACACAGACTGAGCAAAGCAATGAGGGCGGGTCCGGAGCGCGTGATTACATCTCTGAGAGCAAGTTATGATTTATTTATGCATTAAGGTAGCTGAACAGATGAGTGTTTACCGCTGTGTTTTCAGCACAGACCGCACGCGCAGACGGTGTTGTAGCTCTCTCTCTCTCTCTCTCTCACTGCGGTGCTGATGAGGCGATTTCTGTGTGAATTCGAGGTTGGAGTTTCAGTCGCGCGCGACACACCCAGCGCTATTGTTGGCATCGTATAATCAGGATGGCAGTGTGCACGTGACCCACCCCCCAATATATTAACCAAAAATAATAACCCCCATGACCCGAATGAAAAGGACACAGACACAGAGAGGGAGTAAAGCTCTAGATATCAACATCACATCTACAGGAGGGGAAGCTGAAGAGGAAAGGAGCGCGCGCAGACTGCAACATACACGCAGCGCGCGCTCACTGACCCCACTGATCACTCGATCGAAAGAGTCGATTCGTTCGAGCAAACCAGGTATGAATGAGTCAAAGCAGTGAATGTGATTCAGAGCTCAGAGAGAGAGAGAGAGATGTGCAGAACTCTACAGAGTGGTGTTAACATGTTTACACTGCTCTCACACGCTGATTCTGATTCTTTAGATCTGACTCTGTGGGGGGAAAAATGTAATTTTTTTTTGTATTTATTTGAGAGGGCGGGGCTACACAGGCGTTCACGGTAATATTTATCAATCCAAGCCTTTTAATGAGTATACGTGACGTGTCATTGATGATGTTAGTCATTTGTGATTATTTCACACAGATTATTTGAAAGGTTTCACCCTGTTGGTTGTAAGTGAGTACTCCCACACCGTGACCTGCTCAGGTAACCTGGAGGAAGATTAGTGGAGCCGATCCTTATTTAATGGCCAATTAGGTGTGTGTTTATTAGCTATAAGTAGTGTTACACGCTTTAAAAAGCTTTCTGGAGAGTTCACGTGGGTAAAAGGGTTGTTACAAAACCTGAGTGTTGTAGGGTTCTACATAATACTTTATAATACCTCTCTCAGGTATGTGAATCGATTCTTCCGATTCACTGTAGAAGATTCGGTTTAAAAAATACAGAGAGAGTGATAGAGAACCGATTCTTCTTACCATGCGCACACTCACGAGGACGCGAGAGAGAGAGAGACGCTGAGGCAGCGTATTCAGCAGCGCGGAGGTCACGGGGCGGGAAAACAGCGCGCGGTCTGCGGTAAATAAACGGAAGAGAGAGCGAAAAGGATGCTTTAATCAGCACGCGCACTGAGGAGGACGGACAGACAGACAGGCACGCACGCACACACACACACACACACAGAGAACGATGGCCGGTTTTCGGTGAGCGCGCGCAGATGTTCGCACCATGGAGAAACGGTCTCTCGTGACGGCGGCGAGCTTTTGCATGAGCGTCCTCGCGCTCGTGCTGCTGGTCACCGCCATCTTCACGGACCACTGGTACGAAACAGACACGCGCAGGCACAAGAGAAACTGCGACCGGTACGGAGCCGAGTCTAATGACCAGAAGAACCGGGAGATGCCCATCTATCACCTGCCGCTGGTGGACAGTACCGGCAGCGGAGGCGGGGGAGGAACCGGGGGCTCGCGTCGGAACAGCGTGGCTCTCATGAAACCGATTCACGTCGGGAGTCGCGAGGAGGAGCTGCTGGAGAACTGGAGGGCGATTCTGGGCATGGGCATCCTGGAGACCGAGTGCGGCCGCCCGCTCTTCCCCACGCACTCCGGTCTGTGGAGGAAATGCTACTTCCGGGGCGTGGACCCAGACATCGACCGGCTCATTTCAAAGGGTAACCCCACTGTTAGCATCATGCTAATGCACTGCACTTATTACACCGCATACAGTGCACACATGGAGCAACGACTTGAATGTGAGCTGTGTTCTGATACACACTTTACACACCACAATGTCTTCAGTTTAGAAACAATAAAAACATAAATTATGTTATTTAAAGTGCACCAGGATAAAATGTAAATGTAGGCTAATAATGTACACAGAATATTCAGTTTGAGTACAATCCTGGAAAAATATACATACATTCGCCCTCATTAACAATGCCAGAGTCTGCGTATGAATATACATGATATGCAAATATCAACACGCCGCAGTGTCACCCTGTCATCCCTAATGGCTGAACATTGCTAACTTACCTAGCTCGTAAACTAGCTCACATTAGCTACAGGACAGGGATTTCAGTAACTGCATGACAGTGTTACCATGACAACCACCATCTTTATCAGCTTATCACAGTTCTAAGGCTAAATGTTTCCACATATAGTAATTCACATATTGGATTTGGTGGGTTCGTAAATCGGGGAGTTTTTTTGTGACATCACAACCGGCGTTCATGCATAGCTCCGCCCCATAATCAGTTTCATACAGAAGTAGTGAGAAAAATGTAAAAAATCAGTATTTAGAACAAAGTGAGCTCAGTGTGTAGATCTGAAACGTTTCACACTGAGAGGTGTTTCACGTCTCCATGACAACTAGTCGGTGCGTATATCAAAGAAAGTTATTTACATCTATACCACAGCGCTGCTGAGTTCCGGATTCCGATTGGTCAGGAGGTGCTGATTAGTTTTCCAGAATGGCGGCTCGGACAGTAGCGCGGCCGCACGCCGCAGGTTTATATATAATTAACACGCTCGTTCTGATACGTTATGATTTCTCTAGTAACGGCTCGTTCATAGGGACGTGTACAGCACACGCTCCACATAAACACACATTGTTGATTTGGTGAAGTTTTCTGTAAGGAGACATTTCACTTGAAGTTTTCCCACATTTTTAGGACAGATGAGTTTACACTTCTTTGCGTTTTCTCGCTAACACATGTAACTAGCTGCATTTTATTTTTTGTCTTATTAACTTGAATGAGTTTTTATAGCTGCTATAACGCAAGTGACAACAGGAACTAACTCGCTTCACAGACGTTCTACAACATTAAATATAACTATAAAATAATTAAATGAAATATGGCTGTGTTTAGTGTGTGTTTGTGTGTGTGTTTGTTTTGGAGCTGAATGGTGAAGGTGACAGGAGGAAGTCGATATAGATTATGTTGATGAGATGACGCTGGATTAAAGATGGAGATATGCAGAGTCACTCACAGTGTCCTGTTGACCTTCAGAAACTACACACACACACACACACACACACACACACACACACACTACTCTGTCACACTACACACTCTGTTACACGTGAAACAGGATCTGCACCACCTGTAATGTAAATGTAAGTAATAACCACTCTGTGTGTGTGTGTGTGTGAGTGCTGGGGTGGGGTGATGAAGTGGAGTTAGTGTTACCACCCTGAGGAAGTTGATTATATTCCTCTAACAGCGCGTCCTTGTGTGTTTTATTCCTCTTACACCACAGCAACATTCTAACAATTACAATTGTTTATTTATTTATTTGTTTATCTCTCACTTTATTCTCTTTTTCTTTATTCTCCTTTTTATTCCCTCTCTCTTTATTCACTCTCTTTAGTCTCTCACTTTATTCTCTTTCTTTATTATCTCTCTCTATTTATTCCCTCGTTTTATTCTCTCTCCTTGTTATCTCTCTCTATTCTCTCTTTAGTGTCTCTCATTAGTCTCTAGCTTTATTCTCTCTCTATATTCCCTCTCTATTTATTCTCTCTCTCTGTATTCCCTCTCTGTATTCCCTCTCTGTATTCCCTCTCTTTATTCCCTCTCTTTATTCCCTCTCTTTCTCTCTCTCTTTATTCCCTCTCTTCATTCCCTCTCTTCATTCCCTCTCTTTATTCCCTCTCTTTATTCTCTCTCTTTATTCCCTCTCTCTTTATTCTCTCTCTCTTTATTCTCTCTCTTTATTCCCTCTCTTTATTCCCTCTCTTTATTCTCTCTCTCTTTATTCCCTCTCTTTATTCCCTCTCTTTATTCTCTCTCTCTTTATTCCCTCTCTTTATTCCCTCTCTTTATTCTCTTTCTCTTTATTCCTTCTCTTTACTCTCTCTCTTTATTCCCTCTCTTTATTCTCTCTCTCTTTATTCCCCTCTCTTTATTCCCTCTCTTTATTCTCCTCTCTTTATTCTCCTCTCTTTATTCTCTCTCTCTTTATTCTCCCTCTCTTTATTCTCTCTCTTTATTCTCCTCTCTTTATTCCCTCTCTTTATTCCCACTCTTTATTCTCTCTCTTCAGGTTAATAAGACAGAAAATGGCAGATTGTGGTGTTAGTGAGAAACAGTGAAGAAGTGTAAACTTCTCTGTCCTGAAGATGCCAGAAAACGTAGTTACATCTTTACCTCTGACTGTAACACAGCGCTGACACTGGAGACTCCTTCCATACACGTTACATAAATGTCTCCTTACAGAAAACTTCACCATATCAACGTTTACACATGATTTTCATGCTGATGTCTCTTATTGTCTGGAAAATCCAATAGAGAGAGAGAATGATCATGTGTATTAAGTGATAGGGTTACAATGGGTATAAAATGTCTACACACCCCTGTTAAAGAACATTGTAGGGAGCAATAAGAAAGTTACATTAACCCGGTTGTATAAGTGTGCATATTTTATAATTGGGGGTGTGGCTGTGTTCACAATAAACCAATCATGTTCAATCTCATTATCATACATCTGTCATCAATGAAATAATTCAGATTAACCCCAAATAAAGGCCAGCTGTTTCTGTATGATTTTCTTCTTCACATCTTTATGGACCGCAAAGAGCTTACAAAGCATGTGCAGGGGCTCATTGTCCTAAGATATCGATCAGGAGAGGGGTATAAAATAATTTCCAAACATTTAGAAGTACTATGGAACACCGTGAAGACCATCAACAAGATCTGGAGAAAATGGAGCACCGCAGTGACATCACCAAGAACCGGACGCCAGTCCAAAGGACAAGAAAAAAACGTACCAGCAACGTTAGAGGAGTTGCAGGGACATTTGACGAGTACGGATTACTTTCTGCATGTCACTACCCTCTCTTGTATTCCTCACATCTCTGGGCGACGGGATAGGGTGGCTAGACGGAAACCCTTTCTCACAAAATAAAACACTCAAGCCTGACTAAATCACCCCAAACCATGTGGCACAGTGTCTTATGGTCTGAAGAGACTTATAATCTATATACAGTATCTCATGTAAATTACATGTGTACTAACACTGTGTGTGTGTGTGTGTGTGTGTGTGTTGTAGGTATTGCTGATCGCTGCACTCCGGTTAAATATCATTTCTCTCAGCCGATTCGACTCAGGAACATTCCCCTGAACCTGACCAGAACCATCCAGCAGGACGAGTGGCACCTCTTACGTATGTAGACACACACACACACACACACACACACACACACACACACACACATTGAGCATGTCAGAGTGGGACAAATGGGTGTGTCTTTGGGACACAACCAGGCGTGTCTGAGTGGGACAGATAGGCGTGGGAAGCCGTTCTCATGACGGTTAGGACCAAATGGTTGATTTAGACATGCACTCCTGCTTTCTGCCTCCTGTTGAAGCCGTGTGACTTTTATCAAGATTAAATGTTGGTGTGCACCTTTACTGACAAATCTGAACAGAGTGTTGGAATTTTATTAACCTGTAATTCGTGCTGTTTAATCGGTGCCTAGGAGAATCTAATCCAATATTTGAAAAGATTGTTCTCTATTAAATTTTTGGCTAAATGCGATTAGTTCTCTTGTCCCTGTCTTTCTTTACTGATTGTGAACGGATATTTCACCTCCTTCGACACTAAACTCTGAATTTACACCCAAATAGTAATATGTTCATGAACAGGATTAATGAATTATTCAGTAGTAAAGTGTATCTGGGCCGCACTTCAGTGTATATATATTTTTGTTGATATTGTAACGGAGATACGATCCTGGCTTCTGCTGCTGTTCTCACAGCGGTGTACCTCAGGGTTCCATGCTTGACCCTGTTTTTCTTTCTAATGCAATCTCGTTGGTTTTAATCAAGCTGTTTAATATTTTTTTTATGCATCTTACACATATCTATATCTTTCTGTAGATTAGCCATCATATCAGACCTGATTGGATTCAAATTAGATCAACAGATAACTCTTGGATTGCTAGCATCTAAATAATGTTATGCTAACCATTACAGAGTTATTCGTTTCTGCCTACATTTCTATCGGTCATTTACCGTTCAGAAAACTTCTCGAGGGAATAATATTCTTTCTGTTCTTAAATTTGATCATTTATGTATAACACTTTCATTTAGAACACGATTCAGTGGTGATAAATAATCTTAAAATCATCTCTTCTCCGGCTCATGGTGAAGATTAGAATCGAATCAAATTTCAGAAGCTGTGTGAATAGTTAGGGGGAGGGAAAGTTCCTCGTGGTCAGATTCAGGTTACACACGCATTTCATTTCTATCTAAGCATCATGTCCAGCTTATTAAAATAACATGCACAGACTTAAAAAAAAAAAAGTGTAAATAAATGAAATAATAAAAAGCTGAAATGATAGTGAGAATGCTGTGAGGTTGACAGTCCGGAAGGTTGTGATTATCTGGAAGGAGGTGAGTGTTTTTGTGGTTTCGTCTCAGTTTGACCTTCAGTAATCCTCCCACAGTCACATCCTGTAGAGCGCTGGTGTCCACTGCAGCAGCTCCTGAACAGGACTCGGCAGAAATCGTGGCAGTAATAATGAAGAGTATTTATGATGGGTGTGTAATTTTTCCTGGTTGATTACAGAAGAATTAGGGATTTATTGTAAATGTGGTGGGTGATGTTGAACCGGTGTCCCATATGCTTCGGTTACACACCATCACACACACAGTGTTAATTATACAGCGTTATTATTATCAGAGCTGCTGGAAATAACGTGTGATCTCTAACAGTGTGGGCGGAAGTCATGGAGACGCTGTGTGTGTGTGTGTGTGTGTGTGTGTGAGTGTAGATCTTAGAAGAATAACGGCGGGCTTTATGGGAATGGCTGCTGCTGTGTTGCTCTGTGGCTCCGTCGTCTCTGCAGTCGGATTTTTCTGGGAGGAGAAGCTCACGCAGCATGTATCAGGACTACTGTTCCTAATGTCAGGTACACATACACATACACATATACATATACATATACATACACACACACACACACACACACACACACACACACACGGTTCAATGTTCCTATCTGCTACAGGGATCTTCTGCACCATCTCCTTGTGCACCTACGCTTCTAGTGTGTCCTATGACCTCTCTCGAAACCCCCCCTTTATCTATGGTCTCCCGGGCGACGTAGATCATGGATTTGGTTGGTCAGTGTTGTGTGGGTGGGCGTGCCTCGGGCTGACGGCGGCATGCGGCTGTATCAGTACCGCCTCCCCCTTCATCACGCGCCACAAAAACACACACACCTCTGCCGTGTGAGAGCTCTCTACAGCTACTTATGGACTCAACACCTCTCTCTCACACACAAAAATATATTACACCATATTTTTTGGACATGACATCGCTCTGGGGTATAAGACCTCACTGCTGTCCCACACCCGAACCCTTTCAGTAGGGAGGTGGCGCTTCATTGTATCCAGTCAATCACAGACTTGATAATGTAATGCCACCATTGTTCTCTTCTTCAGCTGATATAAATTCTGCTTTAATTATATGGCATTATAGTTCAACACTACACTGTATGTGTGTATATATAGGTTGTTGATTGTGAAATATGATCAGTCGTTTCCTAGTTAAACCCCGCTACCATCATCCCAACCACTCACCCACGCGCACACACACACCCACGTGCACACACACATACGTGTATGTGTAAGGACTATTCCAAGAGCATAGTGACGATGATGATGATGATGGTAGTTATGGTGGTGGTTACAGAAGTGTGTGTTTGTATTAATATTGTGTAATGTCATGGAACCTGAACACAGTGTTAATGAGGAGTTCATAACCTGCACTAATTACAGGACATTATCGATGGAATGATGAGATGAACACACTGAATACAGCAGTGCTATAATAATAATAATAATATTTAATAATGATTATGATGATGTTATAGTCGTGGCTGTTATACACTCTATGTGTTCCTGAGTGTGAATTGTGAATAATAAAGTCCTGTACAGATCTAATAAAGTAGTGTGAAGACTGGTGTGTGTGAGAGAGCCAGAGAGATTGTGTGTGTGTGAGGGGGAGAGAGAGAGTGAGAGAGAGAGATCAGTTACTGCCACCTTGTGGACAGTTTAAATAATTTTTAATTGTCAGAATTCCACTTTGCTCCACTTCTGTGAGAAAAACGATCATTTATCTGTCTCTTTGTGGATCTGTCTGTGTTTCTGTCTGTCTCTCCATCTATTTGTCCATATGGCTGTCTGTCTATCTGTTTAAGTACAAATGTGATCAATAAAGTAAGGCCGTGTGTGTCTGTTGGGGCGCTGCAGCGTCCTTCATCACATCACCCAAAGATGCATTTTGAACAAGTCCTTAATCTTTATTATTAAAATGATAAAGCGAACCACAGACAGCAGCTTCAGCATCATCAGCTCTGTACACACTCAAACTGAACTTTAATTATCTTTACTACAGGTGAAATTTAAATACAGCACACAATAAACCCGATGAAAACAATAAAACAATGCGACATCATCTCGGTAGACAACGAAGTCTTTAAAAACGTCATAATTAAACCAATAACCTTTAGTACAGTTCTCACAAAACACAACAACACATTTATATAGAAAGAAAAATTAGCCTGTTAGCTAGTAGGCTACAACAGATCGTTGATGAGGTGTTTCTCAAAATGGCGGAAGCTGGAGTGGGTTAGCCGCTTGATGCTAAGTGTAATTTCAGTGTAAGTTTAGTCTTTGCTTCAGAATTCATCAGCACATCTGAGGTAAATGTTTAAGTCCCTGGTGGATTTGTTTAATTTTCACCATCACTGTGTCTTTACACTGTCTATATGAAAGACTGCTGTGTGTTAGCTGATTGTTAGCATCCTTCTGCCTCCGCCATATTGCTCAGTTGCTTAGCAACAGTGTTCTTCTGACTTTAGCTGTGAGAATGAACTGTATTAAAACTCCTGGATGAAACACCAGCAATTAGGACCATTACAAAGTTATAAAAACGTTCATGAATATTTATCTTTAATAACACGGTCTTTCTCGTATTATAATAAATATTCTGCATATTTAAAACCTGCTGTACACTATATACAGGATATAAAGTCGCTGTGTTTACATGAACATGAACACTGAGTCAGATCCACTAGTGTGAGAGCACTCACAGGGCTTCAGTGCAGTGTTTAGTCTGTCTAAACTGAACACATTGCTTTTCAAGCAAACTAGCGCGATTCGAATGCACTCTGAATCAACTCACCTGAAGGAAGTGAATCAAACACGCCGTGCGGTTTTTCTTTGATGTGAGTTGGTAACAGAAATATGATTTAGGACATCCAGGACACAGTAAAATCACACAAAACGAATGATATCTTAAACAAAATGTGTTCTTATGTAATTATTTAGCACCAATGTTCTAACAAATTGTCCTACATATCCAGATGCCCTGCTGAGCTTCTGCGCACATGCATGTCATCCCACCTCGCATTTTCTGATAAGATCACAGAGTAATAGACAAAATATCACAAAATACTTAAAACAATATTACTTTATTGTTTTATGAAGACCTTTAAATCTTATTCAATGTATCAATTTAAATGTATAAATTTCTTCACCAATAAAGAATACACTCTGCTTTAGACTCAAGTGTGTGTGTGTGTGTGTGTGTGTGTTATTCTGAAATATAAGCAGTTGTCATTAGTGCTCTCAGACTCCTGCACCTGACCATATATATGGCTTTTTAACTTTTATACACACACACACACACACACACACAATAGTGGATGTTCTTTGTATCAAACGTAATATAGTCCGACATCCTTTCAGTAAGCCCTAAACTTATGACCAGTATCCACGCATTTGATAGATGTGGTTTGGGAGAAGGGGTGGGGTCATATGTATGGGCGGGGCTATGATAAGTGACAGGGTTAGAATGAAGGGGTGGGGTTAGTGTCATCAGCAGTGGCATGATGTAATAAAGTGCCTGGAAATTATTTACAGCCACAGAAGGCACAGCAATAGTGAGAATAAGTGGGCGGGGTAAATGTCAATATGAAGGACTACTGTTTTTTTTTTTTTGGGGTTGGGGTTGGGGGTTTCCACATATTGGTTCATTAGTCTCTCCAGGATTCTTGCGTTCGCATAAATGAACACAAAATCAACCAAACTCCGCAATATTCAGAGGAGAGTGCAATTTTTCAAAATGACTGCAGATTTTCCACAAACTTGGACCGAGATGCATCATATAATGTGCATTCAGACAAAGCCATCTACAGTGGTGTGAAAAAGTGTTTGCCCCCTTCCTCATTTCCTGTTCGTTTGCATGTTTGTCACACT
>JAFFST010044971.1:26550-33336 GCA_022414735.1 Noturus placidus | reverse complement strand
GATCCTAAACACACCAGCAAGTCCACCACCGAATGGCTGAAGAAAAACAAAATGAAGACTTTGGAGTGGCCTAGCAAAAGTCCTGACCTGAATCATATTGAGATGTTGTGGTATGACCTTAAAAAGGCCGTTCATGCTCGAAAACCCTCTAATGTAACTGAATTAGGACAATTCTGCAAAGATGAGTGGGCCAAAATTCCTCCAGGACGCTATAAAAGCCTCATTGCACGTTATCGCAAACGCTTGGTTGCAGTTGTTGCTGCTAAGGGTGGCCCAACCAGTTATTAGGTTTAGGGGGGCAATCACTTTTTCACACAGGGCCATGATGGTTTGGATTTTTTTCACCTTTAATAATAAACACCTTCATTTACAAATTGCATTTTGTGTTTACTTGTGTTGTCCTTGACTATTGTTTAAATTGGTTTGATGTTCCGAAACAACTTAAGTGTGACAAACATGCAAAGGAACAGGAAATGAGGAAGGGGGCAAACACTTTTTCACACCACTGTACCTTACACAGGCGTCGAACACGAGTACAGCTAAAAGCTCTCGTTTAGCAACAAACATCACTGCGAAAGACAATTTTGTGCAATTGCGATTTCACAGATTCAAGTAATTTTTCACAAAAATGCAGAAATTGCATCAGAAAATTTTGAAGAAAAAAAAAACCCGGCAAAATCAAGCATATTTGGCCGCAACGATCACAAACTGTGAAATCCTGTACGGTCTGGTTCTTCCTCGCAGTTCCTGAATAGCGATGTGATACTCTGCTTCTCTAACCAGTGACCAGTTTAAGCACCAGCAAATTTGAAGAGCAAGTATTTTTTGTCATTCTGACTACAGATATCAATGCACTGCATTTTATACAAAAGCACGTTTCCCTTCGGAAATTTATTATCTTAGCAGGAACACATTCGATTTGCAGACAAAATTCTCATTTTTAGCCATAAGACATCCAACATGTGGAGAAAAATGAGTGGTTTTATATACTGTATGTTCTGCGGCCGGACACGCCGTTTGTGGAGCCACTAGCACTAACCCGGCTCTACCAGTGAAACCATGGCAACCAGCAGTAAACTGTAGGACATGCCCACAACATCATCATCTCCAGCTACAGCGATTCTCCAGCTGCGAACATGAACAGTGTGACAGATGAAGGCGTTAGATTATATTAGGGTTGGGGGTTATCATATGGGGTGGGGTTAGAATGATGGGGCGGAGTTAGATTTGTACCTGTGTATTCATACATTCATATCAAACATGCCACCACTCAGATCAGGTTTAACAACAGAGTTCTGCTAGCTACAGACGATGAGCAGGACATTCCTACTGTAGACATCAATCATAAACATGTCGCAGATTAAATGCGTAACATGACTTTCACAGGATTTTAAATGCAAAAAATATTCATTATGATACTAAAGGTCCTAAACTTTAACCAATTGCGGATTGAAAAACAACAGATCCTTAACTGACATTGAATTCTAGTTAAACACTATAGAAATTCAATTCCCTGCTAAGAAGAGCAGTGTGGGCATGTCACGTCACAGAATGATTGACAGACAGCAGTATCTCCAAGACAAATACAGCTTATCTCCTGAACAATTCATTCTGTTTTTCAGAATGTCAAAGAAATTTGAGAGAATCTGTTATCCCAAAATCATGGAAGAGATTCAAGATAACGAGCGAGACACTTCTCGCTGATAGTTGCTCAGTCGCTGGAGTTGCTCAGTCATGTGACAGGAAGTAGGCACTGATGGTGACAGACCCACACATTAACGTTAAAGGCCTGTTCACACCAGCACGTTCTTTTATGCATATTTTTTTGTGTTCACACCCAGGCATTAAACACGAGCGATGTGCTGAATGAAAGGGCAAATTCACTTCCTGACAGTAGATACCGCTTATTGAAAAGCAGAAAAACTCCGGTACACAAGGTGGCGCTGCACAACTTTCTGTTTTTGACACTGAGAAGAAGAAGAAGAAGAGTGACAGTATTGTGTTTGCAAAAAGCTGTTCACACACTACTTGTGAAGAGGCTAACAGAAAATGGATGTTTTTGGGTTTTTTTGGGCGGGGGGTTTGGCGGGGGATAAGGTAACTATTGTTGTGCCCAAAAATGTTAATGTTCCTGCAGATTGCTGATGTGTTGAAAATGAATAGAAAAAACGAAACCCCGAGACGTTAAAAATATTTGCCGCCTTGACGTCACGTGTTTTACGTGTGGGTGTGAACACTCCCGCTGATTTAACAAGGACCGTTAGCATGTTAATTGTCGACATCCCCAGACATCTCTCAGTTTTATGTCTAACCCTGAAAAATGTAATCACGCTGTTTGTTGCTTCATTTTAAAACCCTGTAATGATACAGTAGGCATGGTAGACAGTACCATGATGTCACTTCCTGCCCTTTTATTTCCCTATTTTATATTTGTCCCTATTGTAGACCAGTTGTGATTTCTTGCTAAGTAAAGTCTCTTTAAATATAGCTAGGATGCACTGTGTGTGTGTGTGTTTTGTGTTCAGAAGCCTGTGATGATGCAGTAGGCCTCGAGTGAGGACAGGATGATATAGAGGAGCCACAGGCTGAAGAACAGGCCGCTGGTGAGAATTTTGGCCCCCCGTGGCCCCCCCAGCTCGCCCCCTATGTTGGGCCGGCGCCGGTACATGAGCACGGCGATGCACACAAAAGCGAAGATGGTGAAGATAGTGACAGAGAAGGCGAGCGTTCCTGGCGCCACTCGAAACTCCCTACCGTGCCACTGGTGAAAGATGGCAGCGATGGACCAGGCCACACCGATACCCAGGAACACGTTCACGGCATTACTGCCCGTCACATTCCCTATGGATGCATCTGCATACTGATCCTGTATTGCTGCTACTTTACTCGCAAATGTGTCTGTGTGAGAGAGAAAGAGAGAGAGAGAGAGAGAGAGTCAGAAAATATATTTTCATTGCCGTCTCCGTGCTGATGGTGTAGGTTAACTTGATGACCATTACATTTTGAAAGAGCTGAGATGAGATGATGATAATGAATGAGTGTATGTGTGTAATAAGTGGTTAACATGGCGCTGTGTACCTGGGATGGAGGTGCCGAGGGCGACAAACACCACAGCGGTGACCGAGTCCTTCAGGCCGATGGTGCAGCCGAAGTGCGAGGCCAGGTCTCCGATAACGGCCGTCAGCAGACCGATCATGCAGATGGAGATGATGAAACATGCCCAGCCGTTCCAGTAATCAGTGGGAGGAACGAACGCAAATGCCACCTTCCAGAAGATGGTCAGGAAGTGCATGAAGTAATCAAAACACGACGGCATCTTCTCTTCTCCACACTCTTCCTCTTCATCATCATCATCACCTCCTGACATACACACACATTACACACACTGAAACACACACTCTCACACCTACACACACAATACACATCCGGAAACACACCTACACACATTACACACACTGAAACACACACTCTCACACCTACACACACACAATACACACCCTGAATCACACACTCTCAGACCCACACACACAATACACATCCGGAAACCCACCTACACACATACATACACTCACACACCCTGAAACTCACACACACAGTAATCGTCTCACACGTACACACACAATACACACCATGAAACACACACTCTCAAACCTACACACAATACACACCAAGAAACACACACTCTCACACCTACACACAATACACACAATGAATCACACACTCTCACAGCTACACACACAATACACTCATTGAATCACACATTCTCACATTTACACACAATACACACCCTGAAACACACACTCTCATCCACACACTCAATAAACATCCTGAGTTACACACTCTCACATCCACACACATTACACACACTGAAACACACACTCTCACACCTACACACACAATACACACCCTGAAACACACACTCTCACACCTACACACACACGCACAATACACACCCTGAATTACACACTCTCACAACTACACACACAATACTCACACTGAAACACACCTACACACATTACACACACTGAAACACACACTCTCACACCTACACACAATACACACCCTGAAACACACACTCTCACACCTACACACACAATACACACCCTGAAACACACTCTCACACCTACACACACAATACACACCCTGAATCACACACTCTCACACCTACACACAATACACACCCTGAATCACACACTCTCACACCTACACACACAATACACACCCTGAAACACACACTCTCAAATCCTACACACAATACACACCCTGAAACACACACTCTCACACATACATACACTCACACACCCTGAAACTCACACACACAGTAATCGTTTCTGTGAATGAGTATTGTGTGTGAGGGTGTGTATTGAGCATTAGAGTTACAGTTACAGTTGTATTTATATAGAGCTTTTCTAGACACTCAAAGCTCTTTACATAGTATGGAGGGAATCTCATCAACCACCACTAGTGTGCATCCTCCACTTGGATGATGTGACGGCAGCCATAGTGCTCCAGAACCCCCACCACACACCAGCTGTTAGTGGAGAGGAGAGAGTGATGTAGCTATTTCAAAGATTATTAGGGGGTTATGGTAGAGAAGAGCCAATGGGGGAATTTGGGCAGGGCACCGGGTGTATACCCCTACTCTTTACCATAAGTGTCCTGGGATTTTTAATAACCACAGAGAGTCAGGACCTCGGTTTAATCCTCTCATCCGAAAGACGTCTCATCCGAAAGACGTCTCATCCGAAAGACGGTGCTGTTTTTACAATATAGTGTCCCCCTCACTATGCTAGGGCATTAGACCCCACACAGACCACAGGGTGAGCGCCCTCTGCTGGCCTCACTAATACCACTTCCAGCAATAACCTTGGTTTTCCCCAGGAGTCTGCCAGTGGCATGGGTGTGTGCGTGTGTGTATGTACCTGAGTTGACTGTAATGGCCTCCACAAACTGCTCTCTCCAGGTGTTTGTCCCCACCAGTAGAGCCAAGTTCGTTTTCTTTATTAATTTATCTACTGTGCTCTGAGGACACACACACACACACACACATTACAACACAGATTAACTTTAGTGAAGAATGACTATTAAGAAAAGAGAGGAAATTTTGTGAGTGTGTCTGTGTGTGAGTGTGTGCCTTGAACTCGTAGGACTCCTCGATGACAACTTCCAGTCGGGAGTTTTCTCCTAAAGATGGCTGTCCCAACTCAGCGATCCTCATCTCCTCCTCCTCCTTCTGAGAGAGAGAGTGCTTCACTCCTTCATCTGAGACCCAGAGAGAGAGAGACACAGAGAGAGAGAGACAGAGAGAGAGAGCGTGCTTTAATAATAAACACCGCACAGACATACAGACAGAGAGGCAGACAGACAGACAGACAGACAGACAGATACCTGTGATAGTGATGATGTCCGTGGGGATTGGGTTGTCTCTACCTTGCACCTTCCGGTACACATCTCTTCCTGATAAACACACACACACACACACACACACACTCAATGGAACATTATTATTACATTTCTTTGTAAAACTGTCCACAGTGTTGTAATAAAACCATGGTGTGAAGGACGGAACGGTGCTGAAGAGAAACATTGTGCATTACAGTGGATCTGCTTAGAGCTTTCCTCAGGTTATCCTGTTCCGCAGCTATCCCCATCACAGGCCGCTCTTAACGGTTAGCTGCTATAATAATACTGCTTAGTTACACCAGAAACCCATTCAGAGACCAAATTCAACAAACCCAAAACACTGAGCTCATGAGCTGGGACACAACACATAAACTTTATAAATATTTTCAAGACCCAGAATAAAAGTGCAGAAATAAGTGTGCAGAGCAGATAAACAATAAGTGCTGTACAGGTAAACAGGAAGTAGTAGTATTACACATTATTGATTCACGCGCAGTTAAACATCCAGCATAGCGGTAAGAAAAAGTTTAGAATCTTACCAAACAGCTGCTTCTCTATTAAAGAGACAGTCAGAAAGATATGGTTAGCATAGCTAGTAGTTAGCAGCAGTGCTAAAGAGCTTTAGCATGAGCATTTCACATAATAATGATCGTACCTGTCTTTACGAAGCCACCTACATCCACGAAACAAAACAAAAGAAGAAGAAGAAATTGATACAAAATACCAGGGATGATTAAACTCTACTGAACACGAATAAACACACAGGGACGCTCCAATCAAGCAGTATCTGTAACCATATTCACATCCTACGGCTCGGTCGGTAGTCTCTAACTTTGGCCGATCTCACGAACCGATCGCAATGTGAAGATGTTAATCTTCAGCGCGCAGTCATGTGATCACAAGTGTGGAATTATTACGAGGACTCAAGACAAATGAAAAAATCGCCATTTGCCGTGTGTTTATAAATTGTTCAGTGTAAAATGAATATTTGTTGGGCTTATTTATCTGATTCTCAATTAAAACAACAATCTACAACATTGCTGTGAATAATATAACCGAGGAAACATCTGTGGTGTTACTTTATCTGGAAAAAAGCTTACATATCACTTATATAAAGCTTGAATGATCGGGATCGGGATTTGAATCAGGATCGGGATTCGGATCGGACGATCATGATGACATGAAATCGGTAAACGTTATCGGCTGCAAAAATCCTGATCGGAGCGTCCCTAAAAACAGACACTGATTGAGATTAAACTTAGTGTTTAAAGGAGCAGTTCAGGGAAAAATTAAAGCGGAGTCCAGCAGCCGAACCAAGCTACGATGCTAATATAACTAACAGTTCATTGAATGCAATAGCCTCCAGTTTAGCATGGTGCGCTA
>JAFFST010044971.1:16550-21550 GCA_022414735.1 Noturus placidus | reverse complement strand
GTGTGTAATGGTGTGTAGTGATGTATAATGGTGTGTAGTGGTGTATAATGGTGTCTTGTGGTGTATAATGGAGTGTAGTGGTGTATTATGGTGTGTAATGGTTTAATGGTATACAATAGGTATGTGTGTGTGTGTGTGTGTGTGTGTGTGTGTGTGTGTGTGTGTGTGTGTGTGTGTGCGCGTGTGTGTGTGTGTGAGAGAGAGATTTATGTCATCCTGCATACTGTCCTGTACCGTCTCACAAACTCCAAACACCATTCAGAGCTTGGCTATATAAGGAGCGTTAGCGTTAGCCACAGCCGGTGTACTTCAAAGTGTAGCTACATCACACAGGCTACCTCGGGCTCTGGACGCTTTTCCATTTCAAACCGTCCGAGCCCTCAGGCAGGCTGTTTAGATCATATCTGCCCTCATTATATCCTCTCTCCAACGGAAAATGTCACGTGATGGTGCAGATAAACGGCGATGTGACAGTGTGTGGGTTCCATAAGAGGAGAAACTCCAGCTCCTGACAAGCGAAGGAAGGAAACTCCTAACTGTGAAGTTACTTTTAATATGGATCATTTCCTGTGAAAGCCTGATAAACTCCAGCTGTGGAAAAGTCTTGATGCTACATAACAGTTTAGAATTAGCAATGCGCTTAGCAGCTAGCTTGCCTCTTGCTAATCAAATTCTCATTTACATATTTCATAATAATATCAATTCCTTATAAAATAATGAGCATTTTTAACTGTCAGTTCCTGTCTCGGTTCTCAGTACGCTATAACTCATATTAGTGGTGGATGCTAAGTGTAAATATTGTGTAATCTTTGTTAAGTGGAGTGTTTTTTCAATAATTTACCATCACGTCTGTGGAAATTGTTGACGTTCCAGTAAAAAAATTAACCTCTAACCTGTTAGCTAACTAAATCCTTAGCCCCTATCTCACTAGCTCAAGCTTGGTGTTGCCTAGCAACAGTAGTTCTGGACTGTATTGTGTCAAAATAACGAATTCAAGCGCTCCATTTGAATTCACCAAATCTGTTTACATGTCCAAATCTGGGCATTAATTGTCTTAAAATGTCTTAATGTATCGTGTGTGAGATAAATCATGCTGTGAGATTGAAAATGAAGCTGAGAGGAGGAAGTATAATCATGAAGCAAAGGAAATGTACAAGAGTGAAACAAGCACAAGCCAGTAAACTCAGATGTGAGGCTATAAACACATGAAGGGATGGAATAGACCGAAATTGGGTTTAAAGACTACACAGCGCTCTATACGTCTACACAAGTCAAAACTTACGAGGTCTCGTCGTTCTGGAACTCCAGGACTCCTAAGGTATCCTCAAAGTCCTCACCTCCTCCTTTAGCCGTTCCCGCGATGGTTTTATATGGAACTACGACGACCCCTCGAGCTCCAGACATCCTCACCACCTTCACCTCCATCACCCCGATGCTCTCGCTGACATGCATCATTGGTTCCTCAAACATAAAGATCCCAGCGTGATCGTCATCAAAGATGGTCACCGTGGCGGTGGATGGAAGTCCCAGTCCTGCCAGGCTGTCCACGTGATTGGAGATAGAATTTTCATGGTTTGATCCCTCAGACAGAACCCTGACATTGCTCAGGTGAACCAAGAAATGCTCATCTTCTTCAAAGATGTCATCATCGATGATTTCCACTCGGATTTCCTTCTCGGTCTCACCTGGTTTGAAGACAATGACACCCTCGGTGAACTGGTAATCCGAACCCGCGTTGGCGGTACCGTCTTCCGTTCGGTAGTTCACAGAAACCGTGCTGGTCAAGTCACCTCCACGTCGGACCACGTTCAGAGCTACCGAGCCACAGTTTTCCAAACACTGGTATGAACCAGGATCGAAGAAGATCTTTGAGGAGAGATCGTTTTCTGAAACCTCAGATCGTAGTTCGTAGGTGCCGAGTGCTCTTCTGGCCTGATCTGCTGCATGTTTCTTCAGGATGTTTCCTGCACCTGTCATCAGCCTTGTGGCCTGGCAGCGATAAAATGCTCGACTCTTCTGCTGCTGGCTGAGAAGTTGGTAGTTAGCGATCTCCACAAGCTGCTCCATGTCTTTTTCTGGATGTTTCTGTTTCAGTTCCTTTAAAATCTTCGCCATTTCTCTCCTGGTTTCCTCCTCGTCCATCTCCACAGACATATCCGCAGTCCCCTCTAGAAAGCCGAGCATCTGTCCGTCCATTTCGATGTCTGTTTTTGATTGGAGTTCTGGTTCTCCTTCGGTCTCAATGATCATTCCTCGCTGCTTCCCGACTCTGTACCTTTTATAAACGTATTTGTAGAATAGTAGTCTGCGGTCAGCGACCCATGCGAATACCACGCAAATGGGGAAGAAGAAAAGCGTCAGTAGACCCTCCCACACCTCCACGACACCTGGAGAAATCACAGCCAGGATCAGGTACAGCCAAGTGTAAGCAAAGATGCTCCAGGCTGCAGTTACGAAGAACACTCTGAGATGTTTCACTTTGCGATGGTCTCCGTCTGGGATGACAGAAACACAAAGTCCTATAATAACGAACATGTTGAAGGCAGCGCTGCCCACGATGGTGTTTGGCCCCAGCTCACCTGCATCAAAGTTGTGTCCACAGACCTCAACAACAGAGAGCATGATCTCTGGAGCAGATGATCCCAACGCCATTAGGGTCAGATTGGACACGGTTTCATTCCAGATGCGAACCGTCGTGGTTGTGGTTTCCCCGTTTGGCTTCTTGATGGTGATTTCCTTCTCTTGTGATGTGATGACCTCAATGGACGCCATAAAACGGTCCGCAATGATGGAGACCCCGAGGAACATATACGCCATTGCAATGAAATAGATGGTGGCTCTCGCCAGCTTGTCTCCGAATGACGGGTATTCTGGCCTCCATATTGGCAGGATCACTCCTTCTTTACACTCATAACTACCTGAGCAGGTTTCTGTGTTATTGGCTGGAACTGAAGCTTCATGAAGCATGGAGCCTCCAGCAGCAACATGCTGGAGCTTGTAGGATAAAAATATGAAGAACAGAGCAAGTTTTAGTGTCAAAGGATGGAAGGATGGAGCATCTGATTGTCCCATTTTCCTGAGGAGGTATTTTATACCTGATCTCCTGTTATCTTTCCCTGTAGGAGAGGAAACAGAGAATCGGCAGTTAGAGTCTCAAATAAAGTTTGTACATCGTACAGGAAATACGTGCATATTAGTTTTTATACAAGATACAACTGTTAGTCCAGTTTTTGTACTAAACATTATATAATTATACACCATTATACACAACCACACACCGTTATGCACCCTTATACACCGCCACACACCATTCTACACCACCACACACCATTATACACCATCCACCTTTATACACCACCACACACCATTATACGTCACCACACACCATTCTACACCACCACACACCATTCTACACCACCACACACCGTTATACACCATCCACCTTTATACACCACCACACACCATTATACACCATCAAACACCATTATACACCACCACACACCATTTTACATCACCACACACTGTTATACACTATTATAAACCACCACACACCATTATACACCATTATACACCACCACACACCGTTATACACCACCACACACCGTTATACGCCACCACACACCATTATACACCATCCACCTTTATACACCACCACACACCATTATACACCACCACACACCATTATACGCCACCACACACCGTTATACACCATCCACCTTTATACACCACCACACACCATTATACGCCACCACACACCATTCTACACCACCACACACCGTTATACACCATCCACCTTTATACACCACCACACACCATTATACACCATCCACCTTTATACACCACCACACACCATTATACACCATCAAACACCATTATACACCACCACACACCATTATACACCACCACACACCATTATACGCCACCACACACCATTCTACACCACCACACACCGTTATACACCATCCACCTTTATACACCATCAAACACCATTATACACCACCACACACCATTTTACATCACCACACACTGTTATACACTATTATAAACCACCACACACCATTATACACCACCACACACCATTATACATCGTTATACACCAACACAAACCAGTATAGACCGTTAGACACCACCACACACTGTTATACACCATTATACACCACCACACACCATTATACACCATTATACACCACCACACACCATTATACACTTTTATACATCACCACACACCATTATACACCACTACATACCACCACACACCTTTATACACTACTACACACCATTATACACCACTACATACCACCACACACCTTTATACACTACTACACACCATTATACACCACCACACACCATTACACACCATTATACACCACTACATACAACCACACACCACCACACCCCATTATAGACCATCACACACCACTACACACCATTATACACCACCACACACCATTATACACCACCACACACAGAAACTCATCCCTACTCAAATAAAAATATAAAAACATGAAGACAAACTCGTCTAGGTGACATGATGCTCAGCTTCACCCTCACACTGTTCTTCATACGTTTTTTATTGCTTATCAGAAGAATATGCAATAGAAATCCATTTCAGTTAATCATTTTGCTACACACACACACACACACACACACACACACACACAGATGGACAGGTTTTCCCCCAGGCAGGGTATATTCTGCCTCACACCTGCCTCGCACCACTCTGACCAGGATAAAGCACTTACTGAGGATGATGATGATGATGATAAAAAGCTCATTTATATCTTATAGAATCTGCAGTGCTCACCATGACACACAGGGTTTAACACAATCATTTAATCCTGACTTTATTTACACATTTAATCAGTCAACCTAAAGCTGGAGCAAGACGAGTCAGAAAGAGGATTTGTATGTTAGAGAGATGGTGAAGCAGTAAAATGTGTATGTGTGTGTGTGAGAGAAAGAGAGAGAGAGAGAGAGAGAGAGAGAGAGAGAGAGAGAAA
>JAFFST010044971.1:0-14972 GCA_022414735.1 Noturus placidus | reverse complement strand
TTGTTTAAATTGGTTTGATGTTCCGAAACACTTAAGTGTGACAAACATGCAAAGGAACAGGAAATGAGGAAGGGGGCAAACACTTTTTCACACCACTGTACATGATCTTTAACACAATGTTATCAGGTCTCCTTCTGTTTATTTTGAGCAACCCCCCCACCCCTTCTGTGTGTGTGTGTGTGTGTGTGTGTGTGTGTGTGTTTGTGTGTGTGTGTGATGTTTGTGTCTGACGGAAACTCCCTTCCTAAGCACTTCATCTCCTTCTCCTGTGAACCTTCTCATTTTCCATTGAAATTAGGTTATGTTCTGGTTTATCTACTGATTCACTTGGACTCTCAACTCCAACTGCTCAAGTGTCTGAGTCTAATCACTGCGTTCAGTTTAAGTTTAACAGATGTGTAACCGGTTGCTTGGTAACATATACAACAGCCGATTATATTTAACATTTTTAAAAATGTAAATGTTAAGAGCATAAATTCTAAATGATATCCTATAATGTAATAAAAGTCCAATCTTCAAATTTAAACTAAACTTTTAAACTTCAACTTAAACTAACACTTCCATAATAAATCCCCAGCGTCACCAGATCTCAGGGAGATTTTTTCCCCATCATCACTGTCGCCTCTGGATTGTTCATTAGAGGTCTAAATCTATATCTATAGAGTCTGTGGCACACTTTAATTAAAATTATATTTAACTTGATTAAATCTACTGCAGCAGATGCACTCAGATCCATTGCATCAGATTCATTACATTAGATCCTCTACACTGCATCCTCTACTTTAAATCAAACCCATGATATCAGACAGATTAGATTAACTCTACTACATCAGATTTGTCATACAAGATCCAGTATGTCAGACTGACCACATCAAATCCACTATATCAGATCCACCAGGTTAGATCTACAATATCAGATCCACTACACAGAATATACATTACATGAGATTCAATACGACAGAGACACTACATTGGATCTACTTCATCAAATCCATCACATCAGATCTACTCGGTTGGATCGACCATATCAGATCTACTCGATCAGATCCACTACATCAGATCTACTCTACCGGATCCACTACATCAGATCTACTCTAGTGAATCCACTACATCAGATCTACACTGTCGGATCAATCACTCGATCTAATTCCCTACATCAGATCTACACTGTCTGATCAACTATATCAGATCTACCTAGGGAATCCACTACATCAGATCTACTCTGTCAGATCAATCACTTGATCTGATCCACTGCATCAGACCTACTTGATCGGATCCACTACATCAGATCTACACTGTCGGATCCATTTCATCAGATCTACTCTAGCGAATCCACTAAATCATATATACTCTGTCAGATCAATCACTCGACCCGATCCACTACATCAGATCTACACTGTCGGATCCACTACATCAGATCTACACTGTCGGATCCACTACATCAGATCTACCTAGCGAATCCACTACATCAGATCTACTCTAGCGAATCCACCACATCAGATCTACTCTGTCGGATCAATCACTCAATCTGATCCACTACATCAGATCTACTCTGTCGGATCAATCACTCGATCTGATCCACTACATCAGATCTACTCAATCGGATCCACTACATCAGATCTACTCTGTCGGATCCACTACATCAGATCTACACTGTCGGATCCACTACATCAGATCTACCTAGTGAATCCACTACATCAGATCTACTCTGTCGGATCAATCACTCGATCTGATCCACTACATCAGATCTACTCTGTCGGATCAATCACTCGATCTGATCCACTACATCAGATCTACTCAATCGGATCCACTACATCAGATCTACACTGTCGGATCCACTACATCAGATCTACCTAGCGAATCCACTACATCAGATCTACTCTAGCGAATCCACTACATCAGATATATTGTAGTGAATCCACTACATCGGATCAAATATATCAGACCCTCTTCATAAGATTGACTACATCAATAATACATTCAATCCAATGTCAGTTCCACTGTATCATATCTACTACTCTGAGAGGAATCATGTTGATGTATATTAAATCAGAGGTGATCTGTAAAACTAGAGATCTACTGATGTGTCACTGTGTAATATTAAAGTGTGTGTGTGTGTGTGTGTGTGTGTGTGTGTGTGTGTGTGCGCCAGGTTATACACAGACATAAGGAGATCTGTATAAATCTGCCTGCTATATTGAAACAGTGAAGGTAGGCAGAGGGAGAAGTGCAGTATGTATTCTCTGTCTCGTCCTAAATTGCAGAATGTTATAAAGTGGTAACTGTGTTGTGTATTTACTATAAACACGTACAGTGCTTCAGATTTATGTTAGTTGTGATAAAAAAAAACAAACAAACAAAAAAAACCTTCCTGAGCCATGTGAGATGCCCAGAACAAACTCTAAACAACTGCAGTAATGTAAGACAACATCTGGAAAATCTCCGACTGAAACACATCCTGAGCCCTGAACATGTTACAGGTGAATTTCTGAGAAAATAAAGGTGAATGAAAGTCCAGTGAGAGTCACACACTCACCTGTGAGGATCCAGTGGCCGTGTGAGTGCAAGTGTGAGAGTGAGTGTGAGCTTGGCGTAGCGTGCGCAGGACGATAAGCTGTCCAGATTTAAATTTAGCAGAAGCAGGCATTGTTTGTGGCAGTGCAGGATGGCCAAGAGGCTCTAAACATGGCCAGCGGTGCAGAGCTGCTGCTTATCATCGTCCTCCTCCTCCCTTTACTTCCTTACAAGGCTGCTTTCCCATCACACACACTCGCACTACACTCACCGCCTCACTGCCTGCACTATCTATTCAAGATAAAACGCCTCCTCTTCAGCTGTGTGTGTGTGTGTGTGTGTGTCCATTGTGTGAATGAGGAGATTAAATCCTTTTCCTTTTAATAAAATGTTCTAGTCATACTTTATACAACTATTCACCCACTAAATCCTGTAGAGCTCAAACAAACAAATAAACAAACAAAGAAAGAAGTAAGACACTTGAAAAGAGAAAGTCAATCAAGTATAAAATGCGACCAAACTGCCGGACACATTTTGAGATAACGAATAACAGTAAAATAAGAGCTGCCAATATTTAAATTCCAACTTGATAGCTGATGTCACAACGAGCAGCCAACCAATCAGCAGCTTTGCTTAACCTTCAACTCAAACTCAGCACTGTGAAATTGCAGTGGATCTGGAGTCTGTCCCAGGAACAATGGGTGCAAAGTGGGAGAATTTAACCTAGATGGGACATCAGTTCATCACATCACACACACACACACACTCACATCTAGGGGTAATGTATCATAGTCAGCGTGTTTTTGAGAGGTGGGAGGAAACCGGAGAACCCAGAGTAAACCCACACAGACAGGAACCTGAGATTAAACCTAGGACCCAGAAGCTGTGAGGAGACAACGCTACCTGCTGCATTGTCATGACGACCGAGTCAGAATTATATTATTTACCATTTGTATCATATCACCTGAAACTAAGATTTGGGGTTTGTAAACTTGCAGTCTAATGCGTGAGACATTAAGATTCTTGTGTGTGTGTGTGTGTGTGTGTGTGTGTGTGTGTGTGTGTGTGTCTGAAAGTTCTCAGAAACACGTCTTATCCTCTACATTCCATCAGATTGTCTATTTATAACCACACAGGACAAAATGTCAAGCATAGGAATCACACACACGGACACACACACAGTCCCCTAGTGTGGACCAGAATGTACATGAGTGTGTGGGTGTGTGTGCGTGAAGTTAACACAAAATACGTCTAGACGTTGATCTTTTGTTAAAGGCCTGAGATTAAGACACAGATATTTGTAAAATATAATGATGAATAATAATGTAATGACGAGCAAGACGAGTCAGAAAGAGCATCACTGAGAAATTATATAACTCCAGATATATATGTTATTAAACATATATTAGCATATATTTACATACAGATCTCTCTCTCTCTCTCTCTCTCTCTCTCTCTCTCGCTCTACAGCAGCAGTTAAATATTGGTGGTTCATTTTTAAACCACTGTTTTTCGAAACATAACGCGATTTGATACATCGAGGCTTCCGTAGCTCACCTCCCATATGGCGAGTCCCCAATCCGCATATTTCCGCACTGCACAGCATGTTACACGAGCGCGCATCTGAGATAAATGCAGCTGCTCTTGTACACTATGTAGTACGGTAGTGTGCGGATTGGGACGCGGCATGTAACTGTAAAGCTGCGCACAGACCTGAGGAGAGGGTTCAGTTCAATCTCTCCGGTTTATGAAAGTGTGTGTTAATTAGTGTGTTTACCTCAGCGGGGTGAGTGAATAAATATTGATCTGTTTTCTCATGACTGTTTAACACACTGACAGCTCTCCTGACTTTCAGCTGTAGAGCTAATGCTAGCTAGTTAGCCTGTGACCTAGCACATGTACTTCATGCATACTGTGAACTTTTACACTTTTATTCGTTTGATAATAGTTAAGTAAGCCGTAGTAACATTGAGCAGGAGATCAAAAAGAAATAGAAGATAAATAACATGTGTCATGACTTCTATTTTGTCTTTAGAAGCAGAAGTTGACATTATCACTCAGCACTGAATCGATTCAGTTCAAATGAATCGATTCCCACAGAAATGTTCTATAGGCTACATGATTTCAGTTCCTGTACAGTCACAGACATGTTCAGGGTCGAGGTTGTTGTGTGATGGCTGTGATTTAGAAGAACTGGTGAAAACTACATTTAGTGCTGAGACTGGTGAAATACGGAAATCCTCTGGAGTCACTTGTTTGGTAATCGATTCCGTGTAATTACAAAGAGTCGTTTAAAACAATGAGTAGTACGCCGAGGAAACCCTGTGAGTAAACTTCTGCTGTGTGTGTGTGTGTGTGTGTGTGTATGAAACAGGTATATGCAGGTGAGGTGGGCATTGTATACGGTTCTAACAGCACTGCGCTCCCCAGATTCACTCAGAGGACTCGCACCCAGACAGATTCACTTCACCAGACGGTTCAAGGCGATGGAGACAGAGGGTGTTTCCCCTGACAGTGCAGCAGGGTGTGGTCTGAGACCCGGAGAGACGGTGGGCGTGTCCCCTGACAGTGCAGCAGGGTGTGGTCTGAGACCCGGAGAGACGGTGGGCGTGTCCCCTGACAGTGCAGCAGGGTGTGGTCTGAGACCCGGAGAGACGGTGGGCGTGTCCCCTGACAGTGCAGCAGGGTGTGGTCTGAGACCCGGAGAGACGGTGGGCGTGTCCCCTGACAGTGCAGCAGGGTGTGGTCTGAGACCCGGAGAGACAGTGGTGAAGGAGGGGAAGGCGTCTGTCTTGTTTCCTGGTGCTAACCAGGTTTTCTACAACCCAGTCCAGGAGTTTAACAGAGATCTAACGTGAGGACCACACCATCAGCTTCTCAACACCTGACAGTCACGTGACATTTTAGCTCCACACACATAATGATCTGTTCTTATGACACAAGGTGGGGTGGGGCTATAATTCAGTTTACTGAAATGTGTGTGTGTGTAGGTGTGCAGTGATGACAGAGTTTACGCGAGAGACCCTGGCTCAGAGAGGAGTGCGCATCATCGTCCCTGGAGAGAAGGACAGAGTGGTGGTGTCCCTGACGGAGGAGGAGGAGGAGGTGAAGAATGGGAAAGAGACAGAACAGGCCGAGGAGAAAAGAGGCGAGAGAGAGGGAGAAACGGTGCAGGAGGAGAGAAAGCCGGTGGAGTTTAAGACCGCAGCAGTCGGGGAGCGTTGTGAGGAGGGGCTGTGTGTGCTGGAGGGATTGGCTGCTTCAGGTCTGCGCTCAATCCGATTCGCTCTCGAGGTGCCGGGACTAAAACGGGTCACAGCCAATGACTTCTCGGCTAAAGCTGCTGACCTCATCACACGCAACACACACCACAACAACGTCACACACCTGATGGAGACGCAGAACAGAGACGCCAGGTAACACACACACACACACACACACACACACAGGTGGGCAGAGAGACAGACACACACACACACTCTGGTAAACAGACAGATTTCTCCCCCCAGCATACTGATGTATGAGGCGAGAGGGAAGAACGCACGATATGATGTCATCGATTTGGATCCATACGGAAGCCCTGCCTCTTTCCTGGATGCTGCAGTTCAGGCTGTTAGTGAAGGAGGTGCGTCAGAGCCCCGCCCTTTTCCCCAAATTCCTCCAGCTCCACTCTTCCTCCATTAAGTTTTTATATGCCTATTACATGCGTGTATAAACAGCGTGAGATTGGCTAGCGTTCTTTTGATGGCATCAGCTGCGTGAGTCGTGACTGTGCGTATTGTTTCTGCAGGTCTCCTGTGCATCACCTGTACGGACATGGCCGTGATGGCAGGAAACAGCGGAGAGACGTGCTACAGCAAATACGGCTCAGTCTCCGTCAAATCCAAATACTGCCACGAGATGGTAAGACAACACATGCACATGTATACACAAACACACACACCTGACTGACACGCACAGGGTGGGTACAGCTGCAAGTGTCTTGAGTCACGGTGTCACATTGGGAGGGGTTTTGGTGAGGGATAGCTCTGTGTGTAAGTGTGTGTGTGTGTGTATGTTGAGGCCCTGAGGATAATCCTGCACAGTCTGGATCAGCGTGCGAACGTGTATCAGCGCTACATCCAGCCCTTACTGAGCGTCAGTGTCGACTTCTACATCCGAGTGTTCGTCCGGGTCAGAACGGGGCAGGCTACTGTCAAGAACTCAGCCAGGTAACAGACACACTGTACACAAACATATACTATGCACAATACACACACACACACTTTTACACTCCAATACAGATATGATGCTAAAGGAACGTGTGTGTGTGTGTGTGTGTGTGTGTGTGTGTGTGTGAGACAGTATGAAGTACTCTGCTGCTACAGGACCTCCTGTTGGAGAATTGTGTCCACACTGCGGTCAGAGACATCAGGTCTGATACACACACTAATTCTACTACTACTACTACTAATACTAATAATAATATACATGCCCTCTATGATCTTTATCAGCCTATTGGCTCCTCCCCTTTTAACTGCAGCATCCAATCAGAGCACAGGAATTGTTAAGGTAATTTATGTGAATTAGCTCACTGATACGAGATGTTTGTGGTGTGTGTCGTTAGCTCGGAGGTCCGATCTGGGCAGAGCCGATCCATGACGTCTTGTTTGTTCAGAAAGTTCTGAGAGCGGTTTCGGGAAACCCGTCTCGCTTCGGCACTTCCAAACGCATCGAGGGAGTTCTCAGCATGGTGACTGAAGTCAGTCAGGACATTACTACTGTGTGTGTGTGCGCACGTGCGCAGAAGTTTAGACATGGTGAATGATCAGCACAGAGAATTAGACTCCAGAAATAAATAAATAAATAAATGAGTGTGATCTTGTACAGGAGCTGCAGGATGTTCCTCTGTACTATGTCCTGGATCAACTGAGCAGCACCATCCACTGTAACACACCCTCCATGCTGCAGTTCAGGTAGCGCACACACACACACACACACACACACACACACTTACATAGCCTGGCTGTGCTCTTCCTCTGTTGGTTACCGTGGTGTTGATGCTGATAATGGCAGTGATGATGATGATGATGATGGTGGTGATCTGTAGGTCAGCGGTGTTGAATGCAGGTTACAGAGTGTCTCTTTCTCACGCCTGTAAGAATGCGGTGAAGACCAACGCTCCTGCTGCAGTCCTCTGGGACATCATGCGTTGCTGGGTCAGTGTTCCCTACATCCTGCTCCCTACCCCCTACACTCTACCCCAAAATCATTCCCCCTGCTCCCTACACCCTGCTCCCTACACCGTGCTCCCTACACCCTACCCCCAACACTCTACCCCTACACCCTGCTCCCTACCCCTACACCCTGCTCCCTACACTCTACCCCTACACTCTACCCCTACACCCTGGTCCCTACACTCTACCCCTACACCCTGGTCCCTACACTCTACCCTTACACTCTACTCCAACAACCTGCTCCCTACACTCTGCTCCTACACTCTACCCTTGCACCCTGCTCCCTGCACCCTGCTCCCTGCACCCTGCTCCCTACACTCTACTCCAACACCCTGCTCCCTACACTCTACCCCTACAACCTGCTCTCTACACCTACACTCTGCTCCCTGCACTCTACCCCTACACCCTGCTCCCTACACTCTACTCCAACAACCTGCTCCCTACACTCTGCTCCTACACTCTACCCTTGCAACTTGCTCCCTACATTCTACACCTGCACTCTGCTCCCTGCACTCTACCCCTACACCCTGCTCCCTACACTCTAACGACCGGTCGATCGCAAAGGAAGTGCGGGTAGATCGCCATTCAAAAAAAAAAAATATATATATATATATATATATATAGATGTTAGCCTTGACTTACAGGGCAGCCAGTCTGAGATCTCGTCTTTTCTTTCATCACGCATGTGCGATCAAACGCACCAATGCTAAAGACTTGCGAGCAAAATCACTGAGTTTAACATTTTTCAGTCTTTTAAAGACAAACCCCAGCTCCCAGTGTGCACATTGATATCTGTCACCACGGACCCACCCGCAATGAGGTTTGCGACCACACTGAGCTCCTACACACTGGCGTGAGATGGATTAGTGGGGTAAATTCCTGCAGAGATTTCCAGAGCTCTGTCAGAGATAAGTGAGTTTCTTTTTGCTGTTAAACATGCAGAATCTCCCAACTCAATGATGATCAGTGGCATTTTAACCGATCTGACCAACATGTTAAGTGAAATTAATTTGGAGCTGCATGGAAAAGACATAACCGTGGTCAGTATGATCAGCTCAGTTAATGCCTTTAAACGGAAAATGCACCTACTGACCTCAAAGCTGCAGCACCATGAACTTCCAGAACCTCACGTCAGATCTGGAGACGCAGTGGAAGGCTTGTGCGCAGTTTAACATTGCACTGCACGGAGCAGATTGACAGCTGTCAGTCAGAGTTTGACAGACTCTCTCAAGACTTAGCTTTACTGGAGCCAGTCGCTACTATTATTTCTGTGAGTCAGCCTTTTCCCACATGAAGATTATTAAGTCCAAATATCGTTCCACAATGACTGATCATCATTTAGAGGCCTGCTTGAGGCTGGTTACCAGCAGCTACTGTCCGGACTATGCAACCCTCGCTGATTCTATTCAGTGCACGTGATCAGAGTAAGGTACTGACCAAAAATGTACTGAATTGTAGTGCGCCGTAAGGGCTTATGCAGTTATGCAAGGTACATTAACATATAGTGTGTGTGTGTGTGTGTGTGTGTATATGTGTGTGTGTGTGTGTATGTATGTATGTATGTGTGTGTGTGTTTCACATCTTTAGTGTAAGTAGATCTCCTTGACTGGTCATGTTAAATGTAGCTCGCAAGTCAAAAATGTGTGCACCCCTGCTCTACTCCTACACCCTGCTCCCTACACTCTACCCCTACATTACAACATTCTACAAACACCATCATCAGTCTACTGTGGGCATGTCTCAAACCATGTCTCATGCCCTAATACATGTACACTATGATGTGTGTGTAGGAGAAGAAGAACCCGGTGAAGAGGGAGAGGTTGTCAGAGACAAGTCCAGCGTACCGTATTCTCTCCACAGAACCCACGTGAGAACTTAACACACACTCCATTAATAACCTAATATCTTTAATCTCTCTCACACATGTACTGCTGCTCTGTGCTGTGTTTCAGTGTTCAGGCGTGTTTTGACGTGAGGGATGATGCAAATCCTCAGTCACGTAAACTTCACCTAACGCGCTTCCAGGAGAATCCACAGGCAAACTGGGGTCCTAAAGCTCGTGCCAACTCCGGGTCGGTGCATGCGCGCGCGCACACACACACAGTTAAATGCAGCCTTAACACTACTTAATGTTGTTCACTTGAGAGCTCTTGACATTGTTTGATGTCAGCAGTGTGTGGCGTCGTTTCAGAATATTTGTGTGTGTGTGTGTGTGTAGAGGTGGTATATCCTCTGATCTGGAGGACAAGAGGAAGAAGTTTCAGGGTAAAAGGAAGAACCAGATCACAGATTCCTCTCAGCTCAAAAACCTCCCCTGCAAGAAATTCCGCAAGGTGACGATCATCACCTCCATAAAACATTACATCTGAACAATACCTAGTGTTTGAGTGCATTGTGAATATTAATGAGTCTTCATATTGTGTCTCTGTAGGGAACCTGTACATATGGAGAGAAGTGCTGTTACTCCCATGATGCTGAGCAGCAGGAGCCTGGAGCAGGAGCGCGGAGGCCATGATAGCTGAACTTAATGTTTAGTGTATCAGAGCACCTGAGTTGGTCACATGGTGATGTAGTAGAAAGCTGATTGGTTAGTGAGACTGAGAGGAGCGCTGGATCCTAAAGGAAGTTATTTTTGTTGTTTTTTTTTTTTTAATTTTTTATTACGAGATGAAGTGTAAAAAGCTGAGAGAGGACAGAGTAAATCCCCGCCGTTTTTGTCCCACTCCTTCACTCTGCCATCACAGTGCAGCTGGAGTTGAGGGATTTTATTTAACTGTATTGTTTTAGTTTTGCCTGGTGATTAAACTCTCAGTGAATAATAAGGAACTCTTATTTAAATCTACACGCAGAGCTGCTTTATAATTCTAGTATTATAATAAAGAGATGATTTCATGTGATATTAGAACTCAATATATATACACAGCATGATGGAAGATGTATGAGAATGGACATTTCCAGAATTATTGCCACCCTCGGAAAAACTGGGTAGATAAAGGACATGAAGATAAATACTTAAGTGTGTGCGTGAGTCTCAGCTCTGTGTTCAGACGGAACTGAAGAGAAGTGTGGGTTTAATTAATTAAATCATGAATTTATTCATAGTTTCAGAAAAGTAGAAAAATATACACAAGCTTAAATATTGCACCAACACTAGTGACAGAATTAAAGTTGTCCCTACAGCTAAGGGATGGAAAAATGTGACAATTAAAAATCAACTACAAAATGCGCAGACATGACAAATAGCAAATCAGTGCAGGCTTAATGACTAACCACACACACAGTTACCTGTATCTAAATATCCTGATTGAGTAGGTGTGGCTAAAGGTCTCAGCTCCACCCACTTGTTTTTTAATAATTTTTTTAAGAGTAAGAAACAGAAGCTAAAACCAACACCAGGCAGATTTGTGCACAAAAGAAATAAAGAATCAGTTTGGTTGAATTCCTAATGTTTATAATTTATGTTCTGATATTCTCCTATAAATTATTCATACATTTGGTAGACAATAATGCCAGGGTATAGTGATAAACACCTCTGTGTGTGTGTAAGATTATCAGGTTCTCTCAGTAATACTGAGAGTGGTAATACTGAGCTCTGATTGGCTGGTTGATGTGGCTGCTGCAGTGACGGATCTCTGTGATTGGTTGTTTTATTTGTGGCGCACTCGCAGCAGGAAGGTGCGAATCTCCATGGGGTTCAGTGTAATCTCCCAGGATGAGGAGTCTCCCACATGCTCACGCAGGGGCACCACTGTTTCACCTGCTGCACCACGTTGTTATTATTATTATTATTATTATTATAAATAGCAGAATATAACAGGATGATTTTTCTTCATGTAAATAGTTTAAGTGAAGATTTGTAAACTAAAAATAAATCGATGTTCACAAATAAATACTATTACATATAATAACTATTAAAAACATTCCTTATTTTTCTGTTAAATACAGTCATAAATGTTTAAACTATAATAACTGTGTGTACGTACCACTGTTGGGCTTCCACTGCATGCGCTTCATGTCCTCTTTCCACTGATTGGCTCCTAGACTCATTTCCGACACACCCACTACATCCAGAGTGGAAAACAATTTCTACAGACACACACACTAAAGGTCAAAGGTGGACTTGCTCGTGCCTCAGATTTTTCATTTGCTGCATATCTTTGCTTATGCCTCAGATCATGGACTGATGACCCAATATTCTCCTTCAGAAGAATTCTTGATTCTGTCGGTTATAGTGAGTTGTCCAGGCCCTGAAGCATCAAAGCCTCCCCACACCCCCATGCTGCTACTATTAGCACCACCACCACTGACTCATCAGCCCAGAGAACATTATCCCAAAAATCCCTTTTTCACAGCTCTGAAGAATTAAAGGGGCGTAATACCTGCAGACTGACGGTGACGGGCTGAGAGTGGGCACTGCTCTCGGAGCGCTCGTACTGATGCTCCAGCCTCAGTAGCACAGAGTCCTGATCCCACTGAGATAGAGTGAGCACATGAACAGCAGGGGGCAGTGCTGAGATCAACCCTGAGAACTGAGAGAACGAGAGATAAGAGTGAGAGACAGACAGACAGGTAAGAGTGTGAGACAGAGGGAGAGACAGACAGTTAAGCGTGTGAGAGACAGACCGATAGGTAAAATGAGAAAAAAAAAAAGCATAAAGTGATGTACCTGTGGTGTACTGCTGTGTGTCGCCCCCTGCTGGAAGGACAGTGTGGGCTGGGACACCATCTCCTGGCCAAGTGGGCGGTGGGTGTCGGCCGCGGTGCTGGGCGGAGTCAGAGCCAAGAGCAAGCGTCCACGCACAGACAGACCGTCATAGTATTCTCCCGGCTCAGAGAGAGGCTCGGCCACACCCCGATTATCATCCCGCAGCAAACGCCTGTGCACCTGACAGACACACACACACACACATATATTGGAACACTGGTTAGTACAGGGTTTGTGTTCTAGTATTGGGGTGGAGCCTGAATTAATCACCATTATCTCCAGGGAGCCGTTGTAAATGCTGCTGATGCCCTGGGAGCGATCAGTCACCACCGTCATCTGGTTCTGTTCATCCTATACACACACACACACAATTCATTTAATTAAATAACTAATTCTTCCAATTAAATAAATAAAAAAGCAAATATTATATATAATATATGTACATATTTAAATAAGAAACATGTATTCATTATTTAAATAAATGAATAATCAGTAAATAATTGCAGTGATTCACACACCTTTATGAAAGCACGGGTGTTGATTGGATAATAATTGCCTGCAATCGGCTCTGTCTGTTTCAGGTCCCATGTGGGGCGATAGTCTTTCCTGATTGGATAGAGCAGAATCATGTGACCTGGATTATAGTCTGTGTGTGTGTTGGTGATGTGTGTGATTGTGTTATCGCTACCGTCTCTGTAAAATCTCTCTGCCATTAGAGTCAGTGTAGAAATATCCCTCGGTCTCAATGCTCGAGTCCAGCCGAGTGATCACCTCCTTCCCAAAACCATCACTGCACGCACACACACACACACACACACACACACACACACATTCCCACAATTGTATTCACAGGATGAGTATGTATATGTGTGACAAACAAACGTGTTTAAAAGTTCTGGGTTTTCAGTATGTGTGTGTGCGTGCGCGCATGTGTCCTCACTTGACCGGTATGGGTCCTACAGTCCACTCCAGCTCCAGGTGTTTGCTCTCAGTGTAGAGGCGTACGACCTGAGATACCCACGGACTGAACTGCTGTCTCACTTCCTGTACCACAGAGTTCTGCACACGCACACACACACACAAATTTCCTGTTTATAACTGTGTGTATGTGTGTGTGCGTGTGTGTGCCTGTGCCTGTGTTACCTGCAGTGTGGTCACATCAGGCTTCGTGTTAATGATAACGGGTGTCGAGGAGTTTGGTCTGAAAATGTACGCTCCTGATGTCTGAAAGCTCTCCGAGTTGCCAACACTTGCATTGTACCTGCAACACACACACACACATAATTTCATCAGAAATGCACCCTAACACACATAGGCTGACTTGTCAGGACTGGTTAAATATTGATCAATCACTCAGTAGCAGCATTATAGTGTGTGTGAGTGTGTGCGTGTGTGTATACAGTACCTCACAAAAGTTAGTACACCCCTCAAATCTGTGTAAATATTTGATTATATCTTTTCATGTGACAACACTGAAGAAATGACACTGTGCTACAATGTAAAGTAGTGAGTGTACAGCTTGTGTAACAGTGTAAATTTACTGTCCCCTCAAAATAACTCAACACACAGACATTAATGTCTAAACCACTGGCAACAAAAGTGAGTACACCCCTAAGCGAAAATGTCCAAATTGAGCCCAATTAGCCATTTTCCCTCCATGATGTCATGTGACTTGTTAGTGTTACAAGGTCTCAGGTGTGAATGGGGATCAGGTGTGTTAAATTTGGTGTCATTGCTCTCACACTCCCTCATACTGGTCACTGGAAGTTCAACACGGCACCTCATGGCAAAGAACTCTCTGAGAATCTGAAAAAAGAATTGTTGCTCTTCATAAATAAGAGCCAGGGGTGCACACACTTTTTTGACTTGCGAGCTACTTTTAACCAGTCAAAAGATCTACCTATGCTAAAATTGCGAAACACACACATATATATATATACACACATACATACATACATACATACATACATACACACACACATACAAGGGCATAACCATGGTATGGACATTGGGGGGTCCAAGCGCTAGACCCTTCCCCCCCAAAGTTCAAGTTCCTCACTTTCACAACTTTCCTCACTTTCACTCGTATTTATAACATGTCACAACGTGAGGGTTCACAGTGAACTCGGTGGGAGGATGTGCACGTGGATGTACCGTTAATGGTCAAAAACTGGAACTGACATTAGCCTAGATATTAAGGTGTCTAGATACTTAATGTCTGAAAAAAAAGCTGCTGTCTCTATTTCTTACAGACTGAGCTGCTAAAATACATCACCGAACTTGTGTTGAGTCTGGGACAAACCAAGTGTACAACTGGGACACACACCGATTTCCCTTAACAAACGTGAATTTATTAAAAAAAAGAATATAAATAAATAAATAGAAAATAAAATAAATAGAATCGAGGAAGAAAAGACAGAACCATTGGCAGGGAAAATTAAAGCGGAACATATAGAAAATATTTTCTCCTCTATATTGGGGGGGACAGATTTCTATTTCCTCAACAATTGCGGGGGGGGGGGGGGGGACCACCCCCC